>LR751603.1:0-100919 GCA_902729485.2 Mus minutoides
ATATTTATGCTTGAAATTTCTACTCAAAAAACATGAGTGTTTATGCATTCAACTTTCATCTTATTAAATGGAACCAAATTATTTTTTAAATTAGCCATGTTAGTATAGAAATCAACAAGTACCAGAGAAAGTATTTTATTGACCCATGTCTTCTAACATTTGATATTAATTTTGGTCATGTGATTTGTTTGTTCAAACCTATATCTACCAAGCAAAATAAAGAGCTAAATTTACATGATGTTAAAGTTCTCATCCTGAGTTCTCACAAAGTTCTGGCCAAATGGTAAACTTTTAATCATTTATGATTCTATCTCATGTTTGAAAGGGACTTGAAATGGTATCAAGTTGTATTTGTTTTTTAAACTGTCCATAGGTATTAACATTGTGTTTTAGTTAGCAAATAGGATTATATTTAGCTAGCTTTCCAGTATTTATCCTAAAGAGAAAAGAATAGCAGATGATAGAAAATTAATGTGAAGAAGATGGATCACCTATTGAGAGCACCTGCTGTTCTTGCAGAAGCTCTATCTAGATTCAGGCCCCAGTGATCATATGGGAGTCAAAGCTATCTGTAACTATACTTGTAGATTGTCTTCCACCATCTTATGCTGCCTGTGGGCACACAGGTGGTATATATATGTAGATGAAAGCAAAATGAAATACAGTTTTTATTGGATATTTTCTTTATTTGCATTTCGAATGTTATCCACATTTCTGCTCCCCCCTCCCTAAAACTTCCAATCCCATATTCCTACCCCCTGTTTCTATGAGGGTGTTCACCCACCCACCTACCCACTCCTGCCTCCCTGCCCTGGCATTCCCCTACACTGATGAATAGAGCCTTCACAGGACCAAGGGCCTCTCCCTGCATTGATGTCCGACAAGGCCATCCTCTGCTACATATGCAACTGAAGCCATGGGTTCCTCCGTGTGTACTCTTTTGCTGGTGGTTTAGTTCCAGGGAGTTCTGGGGCGGGGGGCAGGGATCTGGTTGGTTGATATTGTTGTTCTTTCTATGGGTTGCAAACCACTTTAGCTCCTTCAGTCCTTTTTCTAACTTCTTCATTGGGGACCCTATGCTTAGTCCAATGGTTGACTGCAAACATCAGCGTCTATATTTGTCAGACTCTGACAGAGCCTCTCAGGAGACAAATATATTAGGCTCCTGTCATCAAGCTCTTGTTGACATCCACAATAGTGTCTGGGTTTGCTGACTGTATATGTCTCTGGATGGCCTTTCCTTCAATCTCTGCTCTACACTTTGTCTCCGTATTTCCTCCTGTGAGATTTTGTTCCCCCTTCCAAGAAGAACAGAAGCAAACTCACTTTGTTCCTCCTTCTTGAGCTTCACTTGAAAAATATCAAATGATCAAGAAGCACCTAAAGAAATGTTCAACATCCTTAGTCATCAGGGAAATGTAAATCAAGACAACCCTGAGATTCTACCTCATGCCAGTCATAATGGCTAAGATCAAAATCTCAGGTGACAGCAGATGCTGTCAAGGATGTGGAAAAAGAGGAACACTCCTCCATTGCTGGTGAGATTTCAAGCTGGTACAACCACTCTGGAAATCAGTCTAGCAGTTCCTCAAAAAAGTGGACATAGGATTATCTGAGGACCCGGCTATACTACTCCTGGGCATAAACCCAAAAGATGCTTCAATATATAAGGATACATGCTCCACCATGTTTATAGCAGATTTATTCATTATAGACAGAGACTGGAAAGAACCCAGATGTTCTTCAACAGAGAAATGGATACAGAAATTTTTGTACATTTACACAGTGGAATACTACTCAGCTTTTTTTTTTTTTTTTTTTTTTTTTTTTTTTTTTTTTTTTTTTTTTTTTTTTTTAGATATTTTCTTAATTTACATTTCAAATGCTATTCCGAAAGTCCCCTCCCCCCTCCCCCTCCCTGCTCCCCTGCCCATCCACTCCCACTTCTTGGCCCTGGAGTTCCCCTGTATTAGGGCATATAAAGCTTGCAGTACCAAGGGGCATCTCCTCCCAATGATGGCTGACTAGGCCATCTTCTGTTACATATGATGCTAGAGACACGAGTTCTTGTAAGTGGCCACATTACCGCCTCACCAGCAAGAACAGACATGGCCACCTGAATCCTTCTGCAAGAATACCTTTATTACATCATGTGGAGGAAGAGGGTGAGCCCAAAATGGTTTCTGCTTAAATACACCTCAGTGTGATGTGTGTCGTCAGGATTGGCTGACTGCCCATTACCTCAAGTTACGCCCTGGGATGGGCGGTGACTTATGTGGCTTTGTCACAAGCACATGCACAGTGAACTTGTTTGCTTTTCCCAGGTTGGGGGTGGTGACAGGATGTCGGCGCCAACTTGGAATGGCGGCAGAACCAGCTCGAGCGTGGCTCTCTACAAGTTCTGGGGGTTCTGTTTATTTCATATTGTTGTTCCTCTTCTACGGTTGCAGACCCCTTCAGCTCCTGGTGTTCTATCTCTAGCTTCTCCAATGTGGGCCCCGTGCTCCCTCTTATGGATGACTGTGAGCATCCACTTCTGTGGGAGTCAGCTATATCAGGGTCCCTTCAGTAAACACTTGCTGTCCTATGCAATAGTGTCTGAGTTTAGTGACTGATTATGGGATGGATCCCCGGTGGGTTAGTCTCTGCATGGTCCATCCTTTCATCTTAGCTCTAAACTTTGTCTCTGTAACTGCTGTCATGGGTATTTTGTTTCCTATTCAAAGGAGGAATGAAGTATCCCCATTTTGGTCTTCCTTCTTGATTTTCATGTGTTTTGCAGATTGTATCTTGGGTGTTCTAAGTATCTGGGCTAATATCCATTTATCAGTGAGCACATATCTAATGACTTCTTTTGTGATTGGGTTACCTCACTAAGAATTATGTCCTCCAGATTCATCCATTTGCCCAAGAATGTTATAAATTCATTTTTTTATTAGCAGAATAGTACTCCATTGTGTAAATGTACCACATTTTCTGTATCCATTCCTCTGTTGAGGGACATCTGGGTTCTTTCCAGCTTCTGGCTATTATAAATAAGGCTGCTATGAACATAGTGGAGCATGTGTCCATTTTACCAGTTGGAACATCTTCTGGGTATATGCTCAGGAGAGGTATTGCTGGATCCTCTGGTAGTACTATGTCCAATATTCTGAGATAACGCCAGACTGACTACTCAGCTTTTAAAAATAATGAATTTATGAATTTCTTAGGCAAATGGATGGAACTAGAAAATATCATCCTGAGTGAGGTAACCCAATCACAGAAGAACACACATGATATGCACTCACTCATAAGTGGATATTAACCCAAAAGCTTGGAATACCCAAGATACAATTCACAAAACACATGAAATACATTTTTAAAAATCCAAAAATCATACACACACATACACACCCCTAGTCTTTGCATAGGATAATAGAAATTTTACCTTTGTCTTCTCATCTCATTTTATATCTTCCCTATGACTGGCTCCCAAGCACTTCACAGCTTTTGCTTTGTCTTGATTTAATCCAGTACATTCTAGTTCTTTTGGTAACTTGGATATGGCATGTATTTAGTGTATTTAGAACATTTTAAGGACAAAAAAATTGTGATCCATTAATAGAATGCCTGTTGATGTGTCTGAGAGGCAACCTGCCATAAAGGACATGCACTCCTTGCCTTTTCCATTCTACTTCCTATTTGAGTGAGTCAAATAAAATAATCAAAATCATAGTTGTTGTGCGTTTTTGGTATCGCTTATCCCAGTTTGATCGTGAGAAGTTAAAATATCAAAATATCGTTAATGAAATTGAAGCAAATGTCAGAAAATTATGGATATATTATATTAGGAAGTGGGTAATTGGCAAATGAAATGGATTAAGCTTGTTTTATTTATGTCAGCTTTATAGGCTTTTGTTTAGATGTTATCTGAAGAGAGTCATGACTTAAGCTTTTATTCCCTTTTTTCTTGTTGCACAATGATTTCTAATGTTACATCCAATGTTCTTTAAGAACTTCAACAAGGTAATTTGCATAAATGCCCGCATTGTTCGAATTGTTTCCACTTGGATCTCACTGCCCAATTCAGAACAAAATTTACGTAAATTTATAAAATTACTAAATCATTAACATTATTATTTTCTGTAGATTAAACTCACAAAACTACTAATGAACCATAATATGGGTCCATGGTAAGTCTTAATTCAGATGCCCTGTGAATGTGACTGGTGTGTGTGCCAAGCTGATTGAACTCCTTTTTTGCAGCAATGGCGTTTTAAGTTCAGTGCAAAGAAGGAAAGTCTGCTTTTTCACACAATGCCAAGCCTTGAATAGTTCCAATTTCAGCCTAATCACACTGTCCTTAAAATTTCACTCTGCTTGAATAATGAAAAAGGGTGATATGAAAATTGTATGAAGCTCACATGCCCCAGGACAGGTAGGGTAGGATGTAATTACATATGCTTCAGCAGCTAGAGCAGTGTGCTGTGAGAAAGGCTTTTAAGGTGACAGAAGTTAATTGCACAGGTTTTAGGGCAGAAGAAAATGTATGTGAAGAAACAAAGGGGAAAGGACACAAGCCCTGAGAGCAAACCAGATCTAAAAATCTAAGAGAAAAAGGTTTTCTATTTTTCCAAATTAGAAAAGGACATAAAAAGGTAAATGGTGAGCCACTGTTTTCATATATATGTAACAGAAAATCTTGACTGGATGGATAGCCTTATATTTCTAGCTAGCTGTCCAAGCGTAAAGCTCTTTATGATGTACCTGCATATAAAATAGGACAGCTTCCCATAAACCAGGGATATTTCCCTAGTGACACTGGTCCACAAGGCAGCTCAGCAGGAAATAGCACATGTTCCTGCAGTATCTATAATGACACTGGCATCTATCTATGGCTACATATTGTGGGGCCATAGAAACTATCCTGCATTCAGTCATGTCTCCAGCTGAAAAATACAAAGCTCTTGAAAGAGACCCTTCAGGTGGCATTTCTCTAATGAAGCCTGGATCTCTTTTTTGCAAGCTGTGTGAGTTTGTCACAAAGAAGAGAAAGAGCCTTGTGTGATAGTAGGTGTCACATTGAAAATAAAAGTTTCAGAAGTAAAAGGGGAGTGGGTTGTATTATCCATTTTGGTCTTATCTATCATCCCCAGAGGGCTACATTTTTGTACAGCTGGTTGGACAACAGCTACCTTCTTCACTTCTGGTGCCTGTAAAATAAATACTATATCTTGCATGTATATTCTTTAACTCCTGAATGTTTTCCAGGAGTCTAACAAACCATCCAAGAATGAAACCATGGACACTGTATGACAATAGACTCTTTTATTACAAATGAATTGTAAAAAGTAAATTTAAAAAATATTACTTATACTATAAGCCATGACATTGGCTCAAAGACGTTGACCATAGTTCTTTCATACACACTAATAAATTAATTTCCTGGCAACTTAAATAAAAAAAGATTGATTTGTTCATAGAGTAAAGATTGTTTAATTTGAATGCCTAACCCAAATATGTCAAAGTAATGGCTAATTCTATCCCACATTTCATTTTATGGACACTTGATTTGGATTAGCTAAATGTGTTTTGAAGACATTTCCTTAGTTTGCTGAAAAAGCCAAAATCTTTCCTGAGCTAGAAATGTAAACACAAGCGCTAAATCATTTACTAAATATCTGTCAGCAATTTACAATCGTGTAACCTCATTTCAAATTAAAATTTCTTAATGTGGCATCATTCTCTCTAGAGGGATCAGCTTGAAATTCTCCGAGCAAACAAACTTCTCCTCCGGATTCAACTTAATCCTGATTTCTCATTAGAAGTCTTATTTAGAGTTGCATGATGTAATCTACTTCTCATTATGGACAGCTGTGTTTATCACCCTCCAGACATATTAAAAGCACAGATATATTCTTTTACAATTTTATCTTATCAAAGGCCTATGTTAGTCATTATTTTTGTATGTCTTTTCTATATCATTGTGTGACAGATTTCATCATAATTTTGTATTTTCTCAGTTGCACACTCCCCTCATTTATGTGAAACTTTAAAGAAACAGTATCTTTAAAGAAACAGTATATATATATATATATATATATATATATATATATATATATATATATATATATATATATATATATATATATATATATATATATATATATATATATATATATAAAACCATATTATATTCATGAATCATAAACACTGATATATAGAAAATTCATGAAGTTATATCCTAGCACTAAGCAAAACTGTCCTTAAATCAACAAAGGGAAATTCTTGAAGAATTTTATCGACTATCTCTAAAGGAATTTACTCACAGGCCTATCTGCAAAAGACTCTTCACTACAGGTTCAAGAAATCTGGGGTATTTTAAAAGACATCTTTTCTGCTTTCTTATTCTTTTATTGATGTCTATTTATAATAATGAGCTATGAATTCAGAATATTAATCTTTCCCAAGCCAGATACCAGGCAAAGTAAATCTGGAATGACTTATATACTAGTGTGCAACACTGTCCATTGCTAGCTCTACTCCCGATTTTATTAGAGTAGAGAACTAATTAGGAGACAGACTACTATGTCCAGCATCAGTATCAGCAGGAAAGCCAAGATGGTGCTGTGCTGTTGACAACAAAACAATAGTTTAGATCAAAAAGTATTCCAAATCATACAGAACAAACAATATAGAACCTATAGAACAAAAATAAAGCCAGCATTGTTGTTTTCATGTTATTTTTATTTTATTTCCTTCTAGAATAAGTCTTCTTACATTATTAATGAATGATATTTAACTGGTTATCGTCTCAATTGTGATTGTAGAGACATAGATGATTCTATTTACTTTCTTTGATTCTATTCAAGTTGACAAACAAAAAACATATGCCATATTTCATTTCTTTATAGCCAAAGTCTATCTGGCTGCATTATAAGTGGTCATTTTATAAAGAATAATCTTGAACACATTAGTATGTGTTGAAGTATGACTGTTGGAGACATTCTAAGGACTCCTAAGAAAAAGAAATGAAAGCAAATGTTGTCACTGTCTTCTGCAAACATACAGTCTATAAAATCATGCAAAACCGAATATAGGAAGTGATGAGAATTCTACATGTATGTACTTACGTTGGGTATGTGTGATAAATGTACACACACGCTCAGATGTGTATATTCACATGTATGTATGTATTTAAAAGTGAAACAATATATAAACTTGAAATGTATAATTTGTAAACATAAATGCAAAAAAAGTAACTTTCTTTTTTTTTTTTTTTTTGTTTTGTTTTTCTAGACAGGGTTTCTCTGTGTAGCCCTGGCTGTCCTGGAGCTCACTCTGTAGACCAGGCTGGCCTTGAACTCAGAAATCCGCCTGCCTCTGTCTCCTGAGTGCTGGGATTAAAGGCGTGTGCCACCACGCCTGGCAGAAAGTAACTTTCAAAGAGAAATAGTTTGCACAAAAGTGGTTAAAAATAAATTGTTTCTCCAAACTTTGCTATTGCTGCAGATTTAGATGACATAGTCTGCTATAATTAAATATGATGTTTGATAAATGGAAATAACAAAGACATTGAAAAGAATCCGCTGACATCAAAATATATAGGCCCATCCCCTCCTTCTCTGTCTTTACATCCATTATATTCAAAGAAAAAAAGCCTAAATAACTTCTAAAATCAGTGTTTAAATGTATTTGACCATTTTTCTTGACGAATAACTACATAAAGGTACAAATATAAAAGAATTAATTTAGTCATCCAAATTAAATACTCAAGTATTTCAAAATGAGTAGCTAAAAGAAATTTAAATATGAGTAAATGTGAATTGATTTCTAAATTGAAAAAATTATCTGGTCTACTAAATGATTAAAAGCTAAGGGCTTTCCATGCCAAACAATAAACTCATTGTGCATTTTTTTGTGAGGATGGAAATCCCAAGCTCTGTGGTTATTTCTATAAGGCTTTAAAAGGATTAGAAAAATACATATGCATATTCTGAAATACAAGCAGGAACACATGCAACAGTTTAACGTTTCTGCTTCTCACACTAGAACTGAAGATTCTGGCTTCTAATTCAGTATGTTCACAGTAACCCTTACCTCACCTTTTTAGCATGGGTGACTTGTTTCCTGAATCTGCTATGTCTTTACCTGTCAGACTCTTTTCCTGGAGTTTGTCAATCTGAACCCACTGTCTCTTTTTGTCTCTATTCATTAAAGGTGCTCCTCTCCCACCTCTATCCAAGAATTGTCACACGTTCTCCATTCCTCTAGTCATCTCAACCTCTGTGTCACAAACCCTTTGGGCATTGAGTAATTCCTTCACTGATGTCGCATATCAGATATCCTGCATATCAGATATTTACATTATAATTCATAACAGTATCAAAATTAGTTATGAAGTAGCAATGATAATTTTATAGATGGGTGTCACTACAACATGAGTAACTGTATAAAAGGGTCACAGCATTAGGAAAGTAAAGAACCACTGCTCTAAACCCATCAGCTGTGACTCTCTAATGTAAAAACATATTTTATGGTATTAAAAAAAAAACTTTCCATGTAGTGCATTGCCTGGAACTAAGATGAAGTCTGCTTGTCCCGCATGCATGAAGAACTGGGTTTGACTACCAGAAAAATGTAGACCAAGTGTATTGGTGCAGGCCTGTTGTCACAGCACTCAAGAGGTGGATGCAAAAGAATCATATTCACCACATAATACTTGGTGAACTTAGTTTGAGGCCAGGCTTGGATACATGAGTTCTTGTTACTGAAAAATAAAACAAAATTACTTGAAAAAGTAGAGTAGCTGAAAAACATATTAAAATATTAAAGCAATTCTTCAGATATTCAGGAAAATCAAGGTCACAATAAAGCGTATATGAATATATGTATATGTATATATGTATATGTATATATATATATATGAAACATGATATCTGTATCTACATATGTATTAATTTTTATGGATGTGTTTAGTGGTTTCTGATATCATCAGGGTTGTAACTGGGGTAAGTATTAACCTTGATCTCCAAGGTCATTTGTGAGTTTTGCAAATTTTGTCTAGTATGATTGTTAATTCCTTTGTTACTCTTCAGAGTGTCCCAGTATAGATGAGCAACCCCATGTTATAAAGAACGCTCTAACTAAGGGAAGGGTTGAGACTTATGGGAGGCAATGAGGTAGCATGAGAATGAGGAAGGATCAGCAGGTAGCACTGGGTTTGTGGCTACTAGATTTCCTAAGGATAATAGAGAGTCTATTTGCTGTTCAGAAGCACAGTGTTTGACTTTCAGTGTTACAGAAAATGAGATCAACTAAGCAGAGAGAATCCCCGTGATTAAGAATTTTGAAGCCCATAATTTAGAATTCTAATTAGACTTTAGCCAGTAGTCATTTTCCTTCTTTAAAAAGGATCTTTTCTAACCAATTTATACTGATGAATTCTTGATTCTTGCTGCTTCAGAAAGCTTTAGAAGAAGGCAAGAGATTCTGAAATCAGCAGAAAGGGCTGCTGTACTTGTCTAGACAAAATGTGAAGTATAATTTTCCCTAGGCAAACACAGAAGAGTCAAAAGTACAGGATTAAAGTGTGTGTGTGTGTGTGTGTGTGTGTGTGTGTGTGTATGTGTCTATTTGTGTGTATGCAGATGCGCACTTATGTGTGCAGATGCTCGTGCACATGCCTCTGTGTGTGTGTGTGTGTATGTGTGTGCTCGCATGTATGCAAGAATGTTTGTATGTCTATTCATGTGTATGCAGGTGTGCACTTGTGTGTGCAAATACTCATGCATATGCCTGTGTGTGGTGTGGAGATATATATATATAGATATATATATATAGATATATATATATATATATACCAGAAAGGCACTTCATGTGCCATTCCTTTGGTGCTAACGTGTGTTGGGACAGGATCTCTCTCTATTCTTGAGCTAGCCAAGTAGGCTGGGCTGAGTAGTCAATGAGCTCTATTGTTCAGATTTTCTGTTTCCACTATGATGGGAGTATAAATAATTACCAGCATGTCTAACTTTGAACAAAAGTTAATTTACTTAAAATATAATGGCATTATTTCCCCTCTCTCCTTTGCTCTCTCCTATTCCTCCTATGTTATGCTCATTCTCTCTCAAATAAATAAATCTTTTTCTTTGATTTTTTTAAGTAATAAACACATATAAATGCATAAATATATGAAGACAATATGCTGAATATATTTAGGATTTCTGTGTGTATATATAATTTCAGACTTGCTGCAAATAACTAATTGTTATTGGATAACTAAAGACTCAACAGTGGGAAAGACTAATTCTGCTTCTGTCGGTAGTTCATAGTTACTTACTTGGCTTATATTGGGGCTTCTGTTCGTCATGGGTCTTCATGCTCACAAGACAAATTTTTAATGACTCCCAGCCTCCAACCTGAAATACTGACAGTAGATATAGTAAGTATGAAACAAAAGTAATGTGACCTCTAAAATACTGCACATACCACATATTTATTTCTAAAGCTAGACGTGAAAAGGAATTGAACAATTGATTTTAATTTTAATGTATTCTATTTTTCATTATGAGGTTACTTTTAGCTCCTTGTTAATGAAATAAAACAATGCTTTAAATATATAAAACATATATTATGTTATTTGTATATTTATTATACAAACAATTGTTACCTTAATTTTTGTTGGTAGTGGTAGCTGTGGTAAGATTTACTGTCTTTTTGTTGGTATGTTCATTTGTCTGTCTGTTTGTTTGTTTGTTTGTTTGTTTGTTGAAACACAGACTCAAGTATTAAAAACTGGCTGCACCGAGTACCTGGGAATGACTTGATCTTCTACTCTCCACAACTCCATTTACCAATTGCAGGGATTATAACCATATGAGACTATGCCAAATTTACATGATCCTGGGATTGAATCTAAATTTGTTTGTGTCATGCAAGTAATCTGTGAATTTAGTTACATCAGTAAGAAAGATAAAAATAAATATGGCTTATGCTATCCCTTGGCCTTGACCAGAGATGGTATATATACAATAGAACATTTAATTCATTTCATTTAATCAATTAATAATTAATGAGAATAGTGCAGATAAAAACTCCATCATACCACATGCCTATGAGATGGCTCTCACAGTGCTTTGCTTCCCTAGTCTACTAGCAATTCCTAGACAAAACACAGTTCTTAACCTATTTCTATATTAGACCCTGTAAAAATTTTCTAGATTTTCTGTGTTGGTAGGTTTTATTTTACTTTTTATTTTCCTTGCAGGGTCTCCAGGGTTTCCATCCTAGCTCAACCAGAAACCAGGCTGCCTTTAATGATCCTATACTCTATAATAACGATGGCTTTCTGGGTATTTGACTCCAAAGCCATATCTTGGGTTTGTAATTATTAGGTCTCACCAGTCCTATTATAGAACAGGAAGCTATTATAAAAATAAAACAAAAGGTAGTGATCAATCTTTCACAAGTCTTACCTTTTGAATGTCTTCTAGGTGTGGTCAGGCTGTCCATGGTTGTTCTTGATCTTAATGCTTTCTTTCAGGCACTATCCTTAACTTGAACAGGTCTTATGGATGAGACTAGATGGTCTATCATTGGTCCAGGTCCTAATGTTTTTGAGGGGCATGCTTCAGTTAAGAATTGTGGATTCAGGAGATGATCCTGTCAACTTTGGTTGCTGTGTAAGCAATCAGTACCAGAGTATAGAGTCCCTTCCAACAAGGAGCTAGGCATTCCTTGGATCACCAGGCTGGAACCTTTGAGGACTGAGTTTGGGTAGTTCATGTAGGTGTGAAGACTGGTCTGGGTCCTCTGGAGCACCTGGATTAACTTCAGAAGAGCATGATTACAGATGTTGGCTAACAAACGTACCTTTATATTTAAAAGAATAGGAGGATGTCTTCTGAAAATTCTTTCATATAGAGTAACTTCCTTTATGTATGGTGTGTTTCTGACTTTCAAGAGCTCAAAAGGAAGAAGAAGGATTATTAGCATCACCAAGTCACTGCCAGTTTCTAGGGTCAATTCCATTAAGGTCGCCTTTAAGGCTTGGTCTGATTCATCCTTTCTACCTGCCCTGAATTTTGGGCATTGTAGATACAATTTCCCCCAATAGTTTGTTAATTTGACTAACCTGGGAGATGAAAGCTGGTCTACTGTCAGACCTCAAGGCAGTGGGAGTTCCAAAACCAGGTGTTATCTTCTCAATAAGGTTCTCAGTTAACAGGTTGTGCAATCTTCTTCTTGGTTGGGAATGTCTCAGTCCATCCTGAGGAGGTATCTAAAGATATTTTGTAACAAAACTTTCCTGGTTTTACTTCCATAGAGGGTATTTCCTAGTACTACTGGTGATGTTTCTCTCTCTCTCTTGGCACATGCAGCCTTTGATGTGAGGCTTGTCATTGGCAAACCTGGCACCTAGTGACAATGTTCTGTATTTCTTTGCTCAAACTATAAATATAAAACATAGAGATTAATCCTTTTAGTTTGTTTATGTCTAGGTGTTTGCTAACATGCAATTCTTTAATTAAATGACACCCAACATCATTGGGAGAATTTTTCTTCTATTCATGACATGTCTCCATCTGTTCTTAGCATATATGTGTGGCAAAAGTTGGCATGTCTGGTCATTCTTCTTGGTATATGTTGGCTGTTCAAGCAGAACAGGGTCTGAAAGGGTCTCTGGTAAATGTGGAAGAGTCCATTTGGCTGCCACTCCACCCATCAAGTTGGCCTTATGGTTACCAATGCCTTCTGAAGTCTTTCAGTTTTGGAGTCATGGGCAATGTATGACAACCAATTTCTTAGGGATGTTAAGAGGTCAAGGATCTGTTGCTTCTTTCTAATTGTTTTTCCTTCAGCAATTAACTATCCCTTTTCATGGTATATTGCCCTGTGAACCAGTGCTATTAGCTCTGCCCTTTGGGTTGATGTTGTATTCAGGAGAGGAGACACCCATAATACTCGTTCAGCTTCACCACTACTGTCCCTGCATAGTTAGTACCATCTTCTTTGTAGCAGCTTCCATTGATGTATATGGTCCATGTTAGGCTAGGGCTGATGGGTCAGGTCTAGCCCTGTACAGGTCCATCCCTGTCCCATGTTCTGTTGTTGGGTTTCTAAGCAGTTAAGGATGGATGGGTTTTCCTAGTCCAGATTAAGTAGCAGAATGGCAGGGTTCAGTGGCATGCTGGGAGCAAAGAACTCTTGGGAATGGTTAAACAACAGAGATTGATAGTAAGTTAATCAGACAATGGAGTGGTAATGGAGGTGAGGAGCTTTTTAAAACCCCCTCTATGGCATGAGGAGTAGTTATGGTCAGAGGTTGTCCTAAGTTTAACTTCTCTGCAGTCTTGCTACTACTGAATCCAATTTCTTAGCCCATATACCGCATGGTGGTCCATGGGTAAGATTTAGTGTCTGTGGCCCCTTGGAGCAGAGTGGATTTATTTGTTATGCATATCGGGACTTTTGGAGGACTGAGTGATGTGTTCCAGTATCAACAAGGAAGTTTACTGGCTGTCTAATAAGTATTGAAGTTATCCTAGACTTGTGATCAGACTTTGAACCCTGCTAGGCTTGATCTGACATTCTCAGAGCAGCCTTAAGTTTCTTGTTTTCTTTTCTTTTAGTTTCTTGGTTGTTTTTTGTTGTTGTTGTTGTTTTAGTTGTTGTTGTTTTGTTTTGTTTTTTGGTTTTGTTTTTTTTGGGTTTGTTTGTTTGTTTGAGGGAGTCATTCTTACAGTGGCCCATTTCCTTATAGTAGACACCTTGCATGTTTGAAGCTTTGGGTGAGGCTGGGATTGGCCACACTGGTTTTGCTCTTATCATTTAGGGGTCTTCAAGGACCTGCACCTCTTTTATAAATACCTTGAGGCCTTCTGGGCTGCAACCAGAATTTTTCCAGTTTCTTAGTTTGTTCTCCAATATTAAGTCTTTTTGTCAATCTCCATTAATTCAGACAAATTCTTACCTTTAAAGCCACTGACTTTCTAAATCTTCATTTGCATGCCAGGGGCCAATTGACCCACAAAGGTGACATTGATAGCTCTCATTGATTCTTTGGTGCCTCAGGGACAAGTGGCATATAGGTATAATAGACAACCAGCAGCCTCTCCAACAATGCAGCCGGGGATTCCATGGGGTACAGTAATACTTGAATTATCTTTGACAAATTTGTAGGGTACTTAGAAGCTGCCCAGAGACACCCCCCATAAGAACCTGATGATAACCTTTAAGTGCTTCCCTCTTTTCATTCATATTAGTGTTCCAGTTAGGACTGGCTGGAGGGAAAGCAGCATGGATGATTTCAGGGTTCTTCATCTATCTGCTGCTGTTGCCAGAACAAGTTGTACGGCTCCTCACCCAATGTGGTCCTATTCTTCTTGAGGAAGAAGGTCTGAAGAAGTTGGATATCATCTCATGTGGGCTGATAGGTATGAAAAATAGATTACTGCCTGGGGTTTTTCACAAAAGGGCAAATTTTTGAGCCTTCTAGTTGTAGATATCACTAGTAGAGAAAAGTTAATAGACCAGGAAGGGCATCTCTCCCTCCCTTGGGGGGGGGGGCAGTGGCAAGTAAAAGGAGAGCCTCTGTTGAAGAGCCAAATAGGGTACCTGATTGATCAAAAGCATCAGGCTTGGCAGAATCAGTGGAGAAAGAGTGATGATGGTTGAGATGAAGCCCTCCTCTTTCTCCATGGTTATAACAGATGGAGGGGCTCAACCCTTCAACCAATGGGCAGAGTCCACTAACAGATCCTGCCAGCCAATGACATAAGGAACCTAATTGAGTGATCCAGATGACAGTGAACCCTCAGGTGGTCAGCCTGTGCCAAAGGACAGCCCTTTTAGTTCACAAAGGGTCCTAAGTTTACTGGAAAACACTTGGTGGCCTGACACATTGGCAGCTTTCTGGAAGCCCTTGAAATGACAGAAAATTACCCCAAGATGTGTGTCAAAGGTAGATGAGGATTGCCCCATAATAGACTTGAAAGCTATATAGATGAGAACAATACCTACAAACAAACCAAAAGCAAATGACAAACACTGACAGAACCAGTTTTCCAAAATGGGCACAATGCTGTGCATTGGGACTTCTGGACCAGAGGCCTGACCAAGTCAAAAGGAGTTGATTATAAACTGCCCCCCTTCACCAATCAAAGCTCCTGAACTTAGTCCTTCAATCCCCTGGCTTGAAGAGCAGTGATTCATCTAGCTTCTCTTCTTTGAACCTGCAGATGTCTAGACAGCACCAGAAACAAAACCAAAACAGGAAAGGGTAACTTTCCTCCTTCACAGAGGATCTGGCAGCTTTTCTACCACTCAATAGTATCTGATGGGTATTCTTGAGGATAGGGGGCTATTCTAGATGAGCCTTCTAACATTAGGTTCTAGGAATAGCCTTGCACTGGCCACTCAGATATCAATTTCAGATGTGATGAATGTTAATGCTTAATTCAGAGTCATAGGAAGGACTTGGGAGCCAGACAGTGACACTGGTTTGTTCTTATGGAAGGGTTTTCTTTTATAGAAAAACAAGCCAGGCAGTGGTGGCACAGGCCTTTAATCCGAGCACTTGGGAGGCAGAGGCAGGCGGATTTCTGAGTTCGAGGCCAGCCTGGTCTATGGAGTGAGTTCCAGGACAGCCAGGGCTATACAGAGAAACTCTGTCTCAAAAAAAAAAAAAAATGCAGAAGACAAGGGGGGTTGGTATTACATTTTGGCTCACTAGACAATGTATTATCAGCTGACCTTTAAGATAGTCCTAAGTAAAGTGCTTCTTAGGGACTTTCCAGAGCATTGAGATAACAGAGTATGAGTAATACACCTATAGCCTTATGATCTTTTAGGAGAACTTTTCAGTGTTAACTACAAATAATAACTTCAAGTCTGAGAATCTGACATAACATAACATAATCAAAGTTATATAAAATGACTACAGTTCTGTTAAAAGGAGCAGACCTTATCTTTTTTTTTTCTGATTTAGTCACCTTGTTTTCCCTTAATTAGATATTACTTTCAAACATAGCTGCTTCCTTCTACAAAATATCTTTATCTTCATTGTTCAGGACTAAAACTGTACACTAAGGATGTGTTTATATTCCAGCCAGAGGTATTAAACGTGTCACTCCAGCCTGATCACACAGACTTAGAAGGTCTTTGGATGTGATCCTTTCCCAGAGAAGCCATGTTGCTGGATCAAAATTCCTCTATATTAAGAAGCTCTGAAAAATGCCCTTACAGATATTTCAAAGAATATAATTAGCTCATCTCCTAGACCCCTCTCAATCCAATCCACTGACAGTCAAGATTAACCACCACAAATGTTCTTTAAAAGCCCAGGTCTAAGACAGCAGTTTGAAATGGAACTGGAGTAGAAAGCTCGGAGAGGGTTCCTATTCCTTGCCTTTCTGTCCTCTCTTTATCCAAATTTAGAAAAATTGTGAAGAGTAGCATCAAATTATCTTTGTTGACCTCTCTAGCTTATTACCCTCTCTGTTTAAAAACAATCATTTACAAACTTGAAATACTGTTCCAAACCTCTCTCTAGTAGGACATTAAATGTGTAAGTCTCTTTCATGGTTTTTCAGAACTATAAAATTTCAGAGCAGTAATTCAATTTCACATTGTGCATTGTTTTCAGTTGACATGAAATATCCTCCCTTTACTGTTTATGTAAACCTGTAAATTTCTCCCTAGATTTTACTATAAATATCCCCAGGTGATCTCCAATGCTGTAGCTTCTATAGGAATTTTACAGCATATTATATAATTTTCTACTGTCTCTGTTGTAATGAGCCTTTCTTATGTGTGAGAGTTACTCAAAGAGATAAACAGCTAGGTATCTAACAATGGTGAAAACTGTGGTGGTTTGAATAGGTATGGCTCCCATAGATTCATGTGTTTGAATGATTGGCCATAGACAGTGGGAGTATTAGAAGGTATGGCAATGCTGAAAGAAGGGTGCCACTGTATGGGTGGACTTTGAGGTTTTCTATGCTCAGGTTTTACCCATTGTGGATGACGATCCTCTTCTACTATCAAGATGTAGAATTCTAGCCTCCTTCAGCACCAAGTCTGCCTGCATGCTGTAATGCTTCCCAACATGATTGATAATGGGCTAAACCTCTGAAACTGTAAGCCAGCACCAATTAAATGTTTGCCTTTGTAAGAGTTGCCTTGGTGATAGTGTCTCTTCACAGCAATAAAACCTTATGACAGAAGACAAACTTTAATTTTCAGTCACGGTTTTCCCTGAATATACATCAACAATTACTGATTAAAGGTCATTGTCCTTTGAAACCTACTGTAAAAGAGCATTGAAGTTAATTTATTGAATGTGAAATTACTATCCCAGTTACTTGTTGTGGATAGCCCCAGTGCTGTTTGTATTTTGATGCTAATTCTGCTTCTTCAAGTGGGGTTGTCTGGGAAGAGGAGTGAATCACATACTCAGGTGACTTCCTCTAACCTTCAGCTAATAGATTTCGGGGACCAATCACTGAGTGAACACTAGGTGGGACTTCCGGGTCAAAGAGGGAGGAAGAGGGGAGGCAAAAAAAAAAAAGAAAAAAGAAAAAGAAAAGAAAAAAGAAGAAGAAGAAAAAAAAGCCTTGCTTTTACTTAGGAAGAACGTGGGGGATAATATGTACCTAACATGAGGCATCCCTGGATTAGATGATGGATCTGCTATGATCCACCACGGGAGGAGTTAAATTTAGAATGGCTTATAAATTAGGATGCTGGTTGCTGAGCCCAACAATTGAATTATCTGTTAATTCTGAACTAAGTTTTTGTAGTGTTTTCCTTCACACAGCAACTCAACTGGGTTCCAGAGAGAAAGGGATGGCAGCTAAGTGTGCGTGTGCAAGAAAGTGCACCTCCAAAAGGCCATAGAAATTTGGAAGTGGGAAGTAGCAACCCACCAGTGGGAATTTAGCAAGCTGAGTGGAGAGATTTCAGAGCTCCAGGTCAGAGAGTCTCCATAAGATGAGAACAGGGTCATGCCATTCCAGTGATAGCATGGATTGCTCTTTTGAATTTCACACTACAGTTACTAGCATAGAATGGGTCAAAAATTCAAGTCTAAGATAAGACCATGACAGCAGCTTTATTTAAAACAGGTAGTTTCAAGTTTGTTTGTTTGGTTTTTTTTTTTTTTGGGGGGGGGTGCGGGGTTACACTCCTAATATTTTATTAGTAGCATTAAGGACAGAGGCTAAATAGAACTGAGAATCCTAAAGGTAGTCATTGGGCACTTCCCCCAAATCACATGAACAGGCTATATGAATTTCTTTTTGCTACTAAATATATTTTAATAGTTGTCAAATTTTTATCTTAAAGTATTGCCATTGCAACACAATTGTTGGAGAGGAGACTCTACAGTTCATATTGCATGCATACCATAATGGGGCTATTAATATAGACTAAAATTGCCTGAGAGTAAATTAACAGTTCAAACCATTTTCTAATATAAGTGGAAAATTAAGATGTTGAATCAACCATATATACTGTGAACCCTCTTGGAGCTCATTGTTCAGAAAATTCGATAAATTAAAAGCTTATGAACATTCATAAATATAGATTCAAAACTAACAAGGTAAGAGTCATGTTAATAAATTTTAATATGATTTCCAATGAACAAAATGTGATAAAGAATTTTCTTACTTAATGTTTATTCATTTTTGTGATAATTCAATTATTTATTCTCATTTTCTTTGAATGCAAATATAACATTATATAGGGGAGTGATATAGTTCAATTGATAGAGTATTTGTTTATCATGTATAAGATCTGAGGCTTACCTCAAGTACCATATAAGTTGGGCATTGTCATATATACCTGCTATCCTAGCACACTGGAGCTAGAGTTAGGTGGATCAAAAATTCAAGACGTCCTCAGCTATAAAGCCATCGTGAGCTACCTGAGTCTTTGTAGGGAAAGGTCATATACATGTTGCAATGATATACAATTCTACAGCATAAACTGCAAAAACTGGTTACATTATTTGGGAAATAGAGAACTTCTCAAAAGAAAGTCAAAAGATCTCTAGAATTATCAAAGCAGTTTTGGGGTTTTGTTATTCTGTTGTTTTGGTTTTATATGTAAACATGTGTTCCTTTTTTTCTTTTGCTATTAAACACGTGCATTTAACATATGAAAGAATAAAGTGAGAAAATTCTGGTTCCTTAATGTGAGCTAAAGTGAAGAAAAAAAATTGAACTCCTTGTCACTACCTACTCGTATGGAAAAAATTACCTAAAAGTGGCTCTGTCAGAGCAACAGCAGATACTCATTTTGTGAAACCCTGACTGTTGATTGTAGCTTCTTTCTTCCTCATACTGTTAGCTAGAGACTTACACAGAGCCTAAGTAGCTCATGGCTGAAACACTGGACTGATGTGTATTATGCCCTGAATCTAGTCTCTGACACCGCAAAGGAAGCAAAATCAAGCATGAAGGAAAGTAAAATAATTTAATTAAAAAAATAATAATCTCTTATGTGAATTGGCATCTTTGAACTAAGCCTTTAATGTAGAGTGATATTTTTACTGTGACAACAGTTCTGCCACGTATGGCTCATTATGTTTGGTTACTTAACAAAATAAACAAACTAACGTTATTTTAAGAGAAAAATTATATTAATTACTGCTATAGATAAAATTCAAGCTTTGAAACAAAGCCAGTTTTCAAAAACCAGCTATCACTGTAAACCTAACTTAATAATTAACGTTGGTAAGATTGACAGAGATGATTTTAAAATACACTAAAAATGAGATATGAAAACATCTAGAAAATCTATATAAGTCAATGAATTAATATTTTACATAATTAATGCATAAAGCCATAATATCACTCTACAACAGCACCAACTAAACATGGATGATAGCTCAATAGATTTTAATATAGTACAATTTGAAAAGTTGATTGATATGCTTCCAGATTCCACATTATTACTAAGCCTATGAGGACAATCACTTGTCAAGCCTGGAGAAAAATATTTACAATTACTGAAAAGATGGTTAACAATTATTCTACTGTTCTCCATATATATTTTTTCTTTTGGTGCCTGATTTTTGTCACATAATTCGAAGCCATATATCATGAAATGGCATGAAAAAAATCTCACCAAAGACACCAAAGAGATGTGAAAATGTGAAGCAGTGTTATTCTTCTGCAAACATATTATGATTGGGAAAAAAGATACATTTAATGTCATAACAAAATATCATAAGATTTTAGTGCATTATATATGTTTGAATATTCTGGATTTAATCACTTATAAACTCCATATTTGTAGATATGATCCATCTAAGCAAATTTTTTAGAATACTTCTTTTATATTTTATTAGAGTCTGTGTGAATATATGTGTGTATGATATGTGTGAGTGTACATGTACATGTCATGTACATACATGTATGGAGATTAGATGACAACTTACAAGAGTCATCACCTGTATTAGAAATTTTACAGTAGTCCCCCATCCACTTAGGTCCAAGACATGGAACTTGGGACAAGGCTGTAACATCCCTCCCCCACCAGCCTGCTTCATGCTGGCGCACAGACCAGCCGTGGGAAGCCACATGCAGTGTGGCTTTCATTGTCTTGCTAAATCGCACCTGAGCTACTCTGGTGCCCTGCTGTTTGTCACTGTGTCTCTCCTGGGATGACCAAAGGCTAAGACATTCCAGAGCGCCCTGAACCCTGGCTCCTCTCAGTTCACCTGCCTACAGCTGGAACATCCCACAGTGTTCCAAGCTTCCCGCCAAATTCCAGGCGCCTGCACAAAACCTACCGGGGGCGGGGCCTTCCCCCTAAAACCTAAGGAGAACCCAAAAATAAAGTAGACGCTTTGGCTTTGATCGGAATGTGTGTGTCGACTTGGAGTTCACTTTCTCGCCCCACCCTAGTTAAGTTTCAGCCCCAGACCATCTTCCAGGGGACCCAGTCTGTAATGAGAGTCAACTGCAGGCGGTAGACTCCAACAAAGCACCATTCCACAATTCCAAAATTCTTAACCATTTTTAAGAGAGTAAAAATCCTGAAATGAAGTATTTCAGGAATGTGTGATGACTGATGGAAATTTTAATTAAATTAATCTTTGCAAGATAATATGTCTCTTTTCTCAGGTCATCAAAATCCTATGTAACTTTTTTTAAAAAGAGAAAATAACAGAGATTTAAAAAAATAAAAATGCAAAGGTTCATAGGTTCCAGGGTTGTAAGGATAGGAGGCTGGGATAAACAAAGGATGATATACTGTTTATAAGAAGGATGAAGGACAGTAGGATTACTCTGTGATAGTTTAGTGGTAGACACATGTTACACCTATGAACATACCCTTAGGGTACAAACACCAAGGTGAAATTTCATGTGAACTATAGACTTTAGTTGGTAGTGACATGCCTGTATGGTGTCCTGAGCCGTGAAGGTGTGTTTCATTATACTGAGTGATGACAATAGTAACAGGGAGTAAAAATATCTGTTGAAAGAAAGGATATGAAAAGTCAAAATCTTCATTGTGCACCTAAAACCCTTTAAAATAGAAGTCTGCTATCCCAATAGTCCCCTACACCCTCCCCCGCCCTGCTCCCCTACCCACTCACTCTAACTTCTTGGCCCTGGCATTCCCCTGTCCTGGGGCATATAAAGTTTGCAAGACCAAGGGGCCTCTCTTTGCAATGATGGCACACTAGGCCATATTCTGCTACATATGCAGCTAAAGACACCAGCTCTAGGGATACTGATTACTTCATATTGTTGCTCCACCTATAGGGTTGCAGGCTCCTTTCAGCTCCTTGGGGACTTTCTCTAGCTCCTTCATTGGGTACCCTGTGTTCCATCCTATAGATAGATGACTGTGAGCATCCATTTCTGTATTTGCCAGACACTGGCATAGCCTCACAAGAGACAGCTATATCAGGGTCCTTTCAGAAAAATATTGCTGGCATATGCAATAGTGTCTGCGTTAGTCTCTGGAGGGTGCATCCTTTAGTCTTAGCTATAAACTTTGACTCTGTAACTCCTTCCATGGGTATTTTGTTCCCTATTTTAGGGAGGAATGAAGTATCCACACTTTGGAATTCCTTCTTCTTGATTTTCTTGTGTTTTACAAATTGTATCTTGGGTATTCTAGGTTTCTGGGCTAATGTCCACTTATCAATGAGTGCATATCAAGTGAGTTCTTTTGTGATTGGGTTACCTCACTCAGGATTATATCCTCCAGATACATCCATTTGCCTAAGAATTTCATAAATGCATTGTTTTTAATAGCTGAGTAGTACTCCATTGTGTAAATGTACCACATTTTCTGTATGCATTCCTCTATTGAGGGCCATCTGAGGGGACTTTTGGGATAGCACTTGAAATGTAAATGAAGAAAATATCAAATAAAAAATTAAAACAAAAAGAATACTCACATTACAGAGTAGTATATGCAAATGAAAATAGGTTTAGAAATATTATTGCCTTGGCTTGTTAATCTATATCTACATGCTAATGATATTCTTATTATATATGTAATATTTATGTTAATAGTTTTAGCAATACTTTTAGAATTTTAATGTCATAAATTTAGGGGATAATACAATTATCTAGCATTAAAAAACTTTAAAAGTAAAACTTTAACACTACTGAAATGTCAATATTCTAATCAGATATTTTTCTCTGTATTGTTTGTTTTTATGATAAATTAAAAAGAATTTATTGTCTGCTTAAAAAATAAATAAAATAAAATATAAGTCTGTTCAAGCATCCAAAAAAATAAAATTTAGCTATAAAAAAGTGAGGAAAAGCACTTGAACATCCTTTTAACTCTGGAACTGAGACAATTTACTAAACTTAGAAAAGACAGGAGAAATCACAAAGGACATCATCAGCAAATATGCCAACATGAGTGCTACAGCACATGAGGGCTAAAAATACACAATTAGAAGACAAGCAGAAACCAAAAGACACTTCAAAGATTAAAGCCACAGAGTAAAACATCTATAACAAAATAAGTAAAAGCATTGGTTATTTAATTAGTAAAACTAAATTTAATACTCAATGTACAAATTGCAACTAACTTCTAAACCAACATTCGTACACAATTCAGTTATAGTGATAGTAAAAACAAAAATATGAAAAAGATACAGATATTGAAAGTTAAATATTGATACTAATCTTTCCTGGTTGAGGATTCAAATAACTGTTTCTGGTTTGTAAATTTTTAAGTTATAAAACCAGTAAAACATAAATATGTATTGGGAAGAGAGGCCCCTTGGTATTGCAAACTTTATGTTCCCCAATACAGGGGAACGCCAGGGCCAAGAAGTGGAAGTGGCTGGGCAGGGGAGCAGGGTGGGAGGAGGGTAGAGGAAAGTTTTGGGATAGAATTTGAAATGTAATTTAAGAAAATATCTAATAAAAAATTGGAAAATAAAATAAAATAAACAGGCTACTTTCTGGACAACAATCCTGTTTGTAAGAGAATAGTTTAAGACAATGACTCAAAATGTTTTTGTACTTATAGAATGGAGTTAAATTGCATTTATAGTAATAAGAGTAGTTGTTCAAAACCTATTTTCTTGACAAAATTTTCTCTACACTTAAAACATATTAGGAGAATAAAATCATAGACTATAAGTAGAGATTGAATTACCTTAGTTAAGAAGTTAGCTATATCTGGACTGTAGACTGTAGCTTTTCAGAATAGAAGCAAGAATATCAAAAAATCTCCATATGATGATGAGTATGAGTGAGCTTTGAAAAGAAGTTGAATTGCCTTTTTGTTTGTTTGATTGAATTTATTTTCTTCAAATTTATTCTCGGGATAATATAATTATATTTCTTCCTTTTTTTCTTTCCTCCAAACCTTTTCTCATACCTCTCTCTACTATCCTCAAATTATTAGTCTCTTTTTATACTACTTGTTATTATATGCATATTTGTACATGTGTATACATTGAGATCCCTGGAGAAGATGAAGATGATTTCTCCCACACACAACATTCTTTAATTGCTGGCAGTTCTTTGCATAAGATACAGGTCTTGTGGGCTTTCCCCCATTCCGTTTGGCATGTCTATTGGTATCATCCTTGTTCAGCTCACATTACGCAGTCATATTTGTAAGACTTTATGAGTGCAGCTTTTGACACTATTAGAAGAAACAATTTCACATCCAACTCTCAAATTCTCTGGCTCTTAGGATCTTTCCACCCCATCTTCTGCAAGGCTCCTTAAGTCTCAGGGTTAGGAGTGTTTTATGGACGTATTCATTGGGACTGGGCTCAACAACTCTGCATTTTGTTTGGTTGTGGGTTTGTTTTGGTTTCTTTGTTTGTTTGTTTGTTTGTTTGTACTTGTGTCCAGTCCATCTGTTGTAAATAGAAGTTTTTTCAGTGAGAGATGAAGACAACATTTATTTGAGGTATAAGGAGAAATGTTTAGAGTATAATTAGGGTTCAGGCTTGTGTAGTAAAATAATGGTTGTAGATTCCCCAGTATGTATGAGTTCAATAGCACATAGCTAGGTTTCTAGTACCATGCATCATCTTCCTAATGCTTCTTCTAACATTAACATTTTCTTAATCACTTTCAAATAAGGACTATTTTCAAAAACTAGGAATTATTTTCTAAATATGTACTTGATTTAGGATACAACTGTATCACAATCAAATATGGCAAGTTGATTGGGAAACCAAAAGAAATATAGTGTAAGAATCCACCTTCCTCAATGAATGATCATGGTGAGGGAATAGGGGGAGAGAGTAGGAGGAAAAGAAGAAGAGGAGGAGGAGGAGAAGGAAGATAGAATATTTTAAAAGATATGTAACTTGTAAAAATATAAAATTATAAGAAAAGAGAAAGAAATAATGACAGAAATTGAATGGTTGGGAAGGGAAGAAGGAAGGAAGGGAAGGAAGAAGAGGGAATATGCCATGCTTTATTTGCTAAATAAAACAATTTTGATGGCTTTTTAATAAGGCAAATGTTTTGTCAGTTATTTTATTGTAATAATAATATGTAACTAATATACAAAAGAATATGTGCCAATTGTTTCCATCTATTAGTGTAATAACAGATGGGGTGATATAACATACAGGATTTGCTTGACAGTTATTGAGAAATGGATGGAAAGACTCAAAATTTCAAACCTTAGTGCTTACTGAGGTTAACTGATGGTATATAGAAGCTTATTACATTACATTTTCTCCTATGTTATTCACTTACATTTTTTCTGAGAAAAGGAAAAGTACATTTTAAGATGTGAATTCTATTATTAATAACTGAATAGTATTCCATTGTGTAGATGTACCACATTTTCTCTATCCATTTTTCAGTTTAGGGACATCTAGTTTTGATGGAGCCTGGAACTCTGATGGAATAATAAGAGGAATGATTGCCACCCCAAGGGGAGAGAAACTTTACAGGAAGCTCAAGAGAATCAGCTAACCTGGACCTCTGGGACTCTCAGAGACTGAGCCAACCAATCAAAGACCATCAACAGACTAGACCTAAGGCTCAGCACACATATGTAGGAGATGTACACCTTGGTCTTCATGTGGGTCCTGAACAACTATGGTAGTGCCTATCCCAAAGCTGTTGCCTGTTCTAGCCAGGTTGCCCTGTCTGGCCTCAATGGGAGAAGTGCTTAGACCCACAAAGACATGATATGCCAGAGTGGATAGATAACCAGGAATGTCCAAACCAGCTCAAAGGAGAAAGGGAGGATATGGGGGAAGGATTGTGGGAAGGATGACCCGGAGGGGGGCAGTGAGCAGAATGTAAAGTAAATAAATAAAATAATAAATCAATATCTTTTAAAGTTGTAAATTTTGTGATTGATGGCTTTAGTTATTCAGTTCTCTTTGAATATTTTATGATTGTTTTGTTACAGCAAGTAGAAATTTAATAAAACATTTTACTTGAATAGCAAAGAGGAAAAATGCTGATTTATAAAAACAGACACTTATGAGAGTTACATTGTTTTGTTTAAGTTTTGATCAAAGAATGAATTCTTCAAGATGAAGTTATTCCACAGACATATCCAATAGATTTTGTCTCATTATAAAATTCTATTTAAAATAAGATTTAAGTGTTACTTCAAGATACAATTAATTTTAATTGTTCATTACTTCAAAGTTCACAACATAATTAAGAATTCAAACAAGCTTTACTGAGACTTTAATATTTCTACAACAAATGCCTGAAAAGTTAGTAAATGACTTAAGAGTAAAACTATGACAATAGTGATAAATTACAATATTTAATACACTCTTTTTAAACTTTTTATTAAAAAAATTGCATACTGTGGCTTCATTGAGAATATCCCTCCATGGGCTCATATATTTACATGCTTAGTCCCCAGCAGATGACTTTTTAGAAGAATTAGATGTGTTGTGATTAGAAAAGGTGTGTCCTTGTTTCTGCAGAGAAAATAACAGACGAATCCTCTGAAATTGTAAGTCAGCCCCAATTAAGTGTTTATTTTATATAATGTGCCTTGGTTCTAGGGTGCTTTCATAGCAGTAGAACTGTTTAGTTTTTTATAGTAAGAATGGCCTCTTGAGAGTAAAGGGATGCGTTTATCTATGGGTATAGCAGTATGACAGTAAGGATCATTTTATCACTATGTTACTTTACAAGACTAATAGCATTAGGCTTTCCCCTAAGTCTACCTAATCTTGGGTTCTTGATCACATTAGTAGAGTCAGTTATGAGTTTCACCTTAAGACATGGGCCTTAAATCCAATCAGAAAGTCATGGGTCACTCTCATAATATCTGTGCTATTTCTCCATTACACATCTTGCAAACATGCCTTTGATATAGACTGCAAGGTTTGTACTGGGTGAAATTGATTACTACTTTTCCACTCTGGTAGCGTGCAATATAACTCACATTACCATAAACACTAGTTGGTGAGGACAAAGTTTCTAATTAAGCATCAGTTCAATTTGCCTATTTTTTTTATGGTAAAATAAGTTGTGTCTTCAATAATATAGCCTTATCATCAGGTTACAGCATGAAAGCAACAAGCACTGCAGTAGGCTATGATGGTTGGGAAGGTTATGAAACCTGTGGGTAATGGCTCAACAAGATGCAACCCATACATCATGGCACCAGAGGTTCTATCTGGTGGTCTGGTGGAGAGAGAGAAAGGGAGGAGAGAGAGAGAGAGAGAGAGAGAGAGAGAGAGAGAGAGAGAGAGAGAGAATGAGATTTAGAATTACATAGAAACATAATGTTATAAGAACAATTTTGCTTCCAGTTTCTGTCTCTGCCTGTAGCAGATTCTCTGCCACAGGGCTTCATACCTAAATAGCACCAAGAGGGAGCAAGCCTCCCAGAACTACACACAGGCTTGTGAGTACAGATAGAACCACCACTGCTGCTCAGAGGAATGTACCCAGAACTCTCAGGACACAGAAAACAAGGGACTGTTTGGGAGATGAGTCTTCCTGTTTCTATCCAGAGCTGATCCTGTACCACAGAAGTATATACACACATACTGCCAGGAGAGAGCTGGTCTCACAGGAGTGCCTACATACCTGTGAGTACAGGTAAGACCACCACTTCACTTCAAATTTCTGGCCCAAGAGGGACCTTCACAGAGCCATCAGGACATATGAACCAAGGATCAGCTGGGAACAGGATCCTTCTGGTCTCTATGTGCACCCAGAGCAGACCCTGTACTTCAGTTCTCCATACCCAAACTCCTCCCAGAGAGAATTGGTCTCCCAGGAGTACTGACAACACAAGCTTGAAGGAGCGATAAGCCAAAGTCCAAGACAGCATGACCAGCTAACACCAGAGATAAGCAGATGGTGAAAGGCAAGCACAAGAACATAAGCAACAGAAACCAAGAATACTTGGCATCAACAGAATCAAGTTCTCCTACCACAGCAAATACTGGTTACCCCAACATACCAGAAAAGCAAGATTCTGACTAAAAATTACATCTCAGGACAATGATAGAGGAATTTAAGAAAGACATAAAAAACTATCTTAAAGAAATACAAGAGAACACAGGTAAACAGGTTGAAGACCTTAAAGAGGAAACACAAAATTCCTTTAAAGAATTACAGGAAAATACAAACAGGTAAAGAAACTGAACAAAACCATCCAGGATCTAAAAATGGAAATAGAAACAATAATGAAATCACAAAGGGAGAAAGACCTGGAGACAGAAAACCTAGGAAAGAGACCAGGAGTCATAGATGCAAGCATCACCAATAGAATGCAAGAGATAGAAAAGGGAATCTAAGGTGCAGAACATACCGTAGAAAACATTGACACAACAGTCAAAGAAAATGCAAAAACCAAAAAGCTTCTAACCCAAAACATCCAGGAAATCCAGGACACAATGAGAAGACCAAACCTAAGGATGATAGGTATAGAAGAGAGTGAAGATACCAACTTAAAGAGCCAGTAAATATCTTCAACAAAATTATAGAAGAAAACTTCCCTAACCTAAAGAAAGAGATCCTTATGAACATACAATAAACCTTCAGAACTCCAAATAGATGAGACCAGAAAAGAAATTCCTCCCATCACATAATAATCAAAACACCAAACACATAAAACAAGGAAAGAATATTAAAAGCAGTAAAGAAAAAGAGTCAAGTAACATAAGGGCAGACCTATGAGAATTACACCAGAGACTATGAAAGCTAGAAGATCCTGGGTGGATCTCATACAAACCCTAAGAGAACACAAATGCCAACCCAGACTACTATATTCAGCAAAACTCTCAATTACCATAGATGGAGAAACCAAGATATTCCATGACAAAATCAAATTTATATAATATCTTTCCACAAATCTAGCCCTTCAAAGGATAATAGATGAAAAACACCAACACAAGGAGAGAAACTATACCTTAGTAAAAGCAAAGAAAAAAAGAAAAAGCAAAGAAAAAAAATCTTCATTCAACAAATTCAAAAGAAGATATCCACACAAACATAAAAATAACATCAATAATAAAAGGGAGTAATAATCACTATTCCTTAATATCTCCTAACATCAGTGAACTCAATTTCCCAATAAAAAGATATAGACTAACAGACTGGATACATAAACAGGACCCAGCATTTTTCTGAATACAGGAAATGCACCTCAGGGTTAAAATCAAACACTACCTCAGAGTAAAGGACTGGAAAACAATTTTCCAAGTAGATGGTCCCAAGAAAAAAGTGGGAGTAGTCATTCTAATATTGGATAAAATCGACTTTCAACCAAAAGTCATCGAAAAAAATAAGAACATTTAATACTCATTAAAAGAAAAATCTACCAAGAAGAAATCTCAACTCTGAACGTCTATGCTCCAAATGCAAGGGCACCCACCTTCATAAAAAAACTTTACTAAAGCTAAAAGCACACATTGCACCTTGCCCAATAATTGTGGGGGTCTTCAACATCCCACTCTCTTCAATGGACAGATCAGGGAAACAAAAACTAAACAGAGACACGTTGAAAATAACAAAAGTTTTGGACCAAATGGATTTAAAAGAAATCTATAGAACATTTCATCCTAAATCAAAAGAGTATACCTACTTCTCAGCACTTCATAGTACCTTCTCCAAAATTGACCTCAACAAATACAAGAAGACTGAAATAATTCCATGCCTCCTATCAGATCACTACAGATTAAGGGTGGTCTTCAATAGCAAAAATAAAAACAAAGACATAAAGCCCACTTACGTATAGAAGCTGAACAATACTTTACTCAATGATCACTTAGTCAAGGAAGAGATAAAGAAATTAAAGACTTTTTAGAATAAAATGAAAATGAAGATACAACATACCCAAACTTATGGGACACAATGAAAGCAGCACTAAAAGGAAAACTCATAGCTCTTAGACCCTCCAAAAGGAAATTGTAGAGAGCATATACTAGGAGTTTAACAGCACACCTGAAAGCCCTACAACAAAAAGAAGCAAATATACCCAAGAGGAGTAGACAGCAGGAAATTATCACACTCAGGACTGAAATCAACCAAGGAGAAACAAAAAGAACTATATAAAGAATCAACCAAACCAGGTGCTGGTTATTTGAGAAAATCAACAAGATAGATAAACCCCCTTAACCAAACTAACCTGAGGCACAGAGACATTACTCAAAATAACAAAATCAGAAATGAAAGGGTAGATATAACAATGGAAACTGAGAAAATCCAAAATAATAATTAGATCTTATAACAAAAGGCTATGCTAAACTAAACTTGGAGATCTGGATGAAATGGACAATTATATAGACAGATACCAGGTACCAAAGCTAAGCCAGGATAAAATCAACCATCTAAACAGTCACATATTCCCTAAAGAAATAGAAACAGTCACTAATAGTCTCCCAACCAAAAAAAAAAAAATCCCAGGATCAGATGGGTTTAGTGCAGAATAATATCAGACTTCCAAAACTCAGGTGACACCAGATGCTGGTGACGATGTGGAGAAAGAGGAACACTCCTCCATTGTTGGTGGGATTATAAGCTGGTAAAAATCAATCTGGAAATCAGTTTATCAGTTCCTCAGAAAATTGAACATAGTACTACCTTAGGACCCAGCAATACTACTCCTGGGTATAGATCCAGAAGATGCTCCAACATGTAATAAGGACACATGTTCCACTATGTTCGTAGCAGTCTTATAATAGCCAGAGCTGAAAATAATCCAGATGTCCCTCAACAGAGAAATTGATACAGAAAATGTACATTTACACAGTGGAGTACTATACAGCTATTAAAAACAATGAACTTATTAAATTCTTAGACAAATGGATGGAACTAGAAAATATCATCCTGAGTGAGGTAACCCAATCACAAAAGAACACACATGGTATGCACTCACTGATAAGTAGATATTAGCCCAGAAGCTGGGAATACCCAAGAAACAATTCACAGACCACATAAAACTCAAGAAGAAGGAAGACGAAAGTGTAGATACTTTTGTCCTTCTTAGAGGATGGAATAAAATACCCATGGGAGGAGTTACAGAGACAAAGTGTGTAGCAGAGACTCATGGAATGATCATCCAGAGACTGCCGAACCTGGGGAACCATCCCTTATACAGTCACCAAACCTAGACACTATTGTGGAAGCCAAAAAGTGCTTGCTGACAGGAGCCTGATGTAGCTGTCTCCTGAGAAGCTCTGCCAGTGCCTAGAAAATACAGAAGTGGATGCTTACAGTCATTCATTGGACAGAGCACAGTTCCCCAATCAAGGAGCTAGAGAAAGTACCGAAGTAACTGAAGGGGTTTGCAGCCCTATAGGAGGACCAACAATATGAACTAACAAGTACCCCCAGAGCTCCCGAGGACTAGAACACTAATCAAACAGGTGGTAGGACTCATTCTCCAGCTACATATGTAGCAGAGGATGGCCTAGTTAGTCATTAATGAAAGGAGAGGTCTTGGGAAGATTCTATGCCCAGTGTAGAGGAATGCCAGGGCCCGGAAGTGGGGAGTGGGTGGGTTGGGGAGCAGGGCAAGATGGGAGGAGATAGGGGATTTTCGGAGAGAAAACTAGAAAAGGGGATAACATTTGAAATGTAAATAAATAATCATAATAAAAATAAATAATTACATAAATTAAAAAAAAAAAAAAAGAAGTCAGTCTTCTTCAGGGGAGTGGATCCCAGTAGACGACCCATGTTTCAGTGTTCGGCCCTAAACCCACATGCATATATGATTTTATATAAGTATAAATTTCCAGTAGCTGGAGAGACAGTTCAGTAGTTAAGAGCGAGCACTGCTCTTTCAGAACCCAAATTCTGTTCCTCAGCCCCTACTTCACAATACTACAGGGGCATCCTATTCCTCTTACATCTGTGGGCTTCTACATTCACATTCATATACCCAAACACATAACAAGCAGATACATGTCATTAAAAGTAGTACAAACAAGTCTAAAATATATATTTTATAGAATTAAAACATGTAAAATTAAAATTTACAGTGAAAATCTAGAAGGATCTAAACAAAAATACCAGAATGTTATATACTTTATGTTTAAAAGCAATGAAATGAGTTACAGTATAAAATAAACAAACTTGTATATTATATTTGTATATTGTATCTGTTTCTGTGAAATAATAAGTCATAGTGGAGATGCAGAGACATGTAAAATTGTAAATGTGAATTATAAGAAAATATGGAGCTAAGAGTAAATATTTAGAATGTGTTTAGCACAAAGAACTCAATAGCCACCAAGCTAACACAATGACAAATGATTTGCTATCACTTAAACCACAGCAAAGTATTTTTCAATGGTAATGTCCAAGGTCATGAAATGGAAGCTGACACGATTCCTTACATAAACTCACAATTTTATCATCATGATCATGTTATGGGTGACCTTTTCATATAGTTCCTCAAATTAGTGGGTTGACTCAACAGATTTTGAGTTAATTGTAATGTTACAGCATAACCTACAAAATGCAGTGCCACACTCTCAGTGGAGTATATTCATTGAATTGAAAAATGTACTTAGTTGGTATTTATGAAAAAAGGCCTTTGGGTTGTTACTGTAAAGCTGGTGAGAGCTGTTGGTTCCTGTGAGGGAGGGTGGACTAAGCAGGATCATTTAGTAGTTACATGTATTGAACGCAGTTGAATATAAATTATTTTCAGTTCAAGAGGGTTTTAGCAAGATATACCCCACTGTATGCCAAATGTTAAAGCAACGTTTTACATATATGAGGAAATCCTACTAAAGATGTCACCTTTTCCTATGCCAATGATACAGTTCTCAGAAAAGAAAGAACAACTTGATAATAACCAAACTGGAGAGTGGCAAAGCAGATTTTGGCTTTGTTTTGGTTTTTGTTTTTGTTTTTGTTTTCCTTTGTTTTCTGAATTTTATCTCTCTTTCATTTTTATTTTAAGTAGTTAGCATACAAAGTAATGGACTTATTGTGACATTCTATTATGTATATATTATTATACTCTGGAGCAAAGTTGTTATCATGCCTTCCCTCAACTTACTTCCTCTTCCTTTTCCTTTCTTCTCTTCTCATAGTTCCCTTTGTACTAAAATGATAGAGTTTGATGATAGATGAGAGGTAGATAGATAGATAGATAGATAGATAGATAGATAGAGGTAAAGGGTCGCTCAGACCCAGTCTGCCCAGGTCAGCTTACGGACTGCAAAGGGTGAGTGAGCAAACAGCTGAACAGTGCACCTTTTGGGACATACCCAGGTTTGGGCTCTAGACATCCAGGCACCCTCCCGACCTGAGGACAGTTCTCCAACTGGGAAGGCTTTCCCTGCTGGAACTTGAGAGAGCCATATTGGGTCCCAGGTCGCTCAGAGACCAGTCTGTTCAGGTCAGCTCACCGACTACAAAGGCTCCCACAGAGACCAGTATGTGCAGGTGAGTGTGCAGACCGCAGAGGCAACACATCTTCTAGGACAGGCCCTATATAGGGTCATCAACTTTACCTAAGGGGCAGGTCTGAACACCAAAACTCCATGCACCTTCCCTGCAAAAGGAGAGCTCGCCTGCTGAGACTACTCTGACCACTGAGATTCAGGAGAGAGCTGGGTTCCCCGGTCTGCTGACAGAGGCCAACAGAAAAGCTCCAACCAGAGACAACTATAATAACCAACTCCAGAGAATACCAGATGGCAAAAGGCAAACATAAGAATCTTAATAACAGAAACCAAGACCACTCACCTTCATCAGAACCCAGCACTCCCACTTCAGCCAGTCCTGGATACTCCAAAACACCCAAAAAAGCAATACTCAGATATAAAATCATATCTCATGGTGCTGGTAGAGGACATGAAGAAGGACATGAGGAAGGACATGAATAACTTACTTAAAGAAATGCAGGAGAACAATGCCAAAGAGGTAAAAGTCCTTAAAGTGGAAACACAAAAATCCTTTAAAGAACTACAGGAAAACACAACCAAACAGGTAATGGAATTGAAAAAATCCATCCAGGACCTAAAAAAGGAAATAGAAATAATAAAGAAAATCCAAAGTGAGACAACTTTGGAGATAGAAACACTAGGAAAGAAATCAGGAAGCATAGATGTGAGCATCAGCAACAGAATACAAGAGATGGAAGAGAGAATCTCAGGTGCAGAAGATTCCATAGAGAACATGGGCACAACAATCAAAGAAAATGCAAAATGCATAAAGATACTAACTCAAAACATCCAGGAAATCCAGGACACAATGAGAAGACCAAACCTACAGATAATAGGAGTAGATGAAAAAGAAGATTTTCAACTTAAAGGGCCAGCAAATATCTTCAACAAATAATAGTAGAAAACTTCCCAAACCTAAAGAAAGAGATGCCCATGAACATACAAGAAGCCTACAGAACTCCAAATACACTGGACCAGAAAAGAAATTCCTCCCAACACATAATTATCAAAACAACAAATGCACTAAATAAAGACAGAATATTAAAAGCAGTAAAGGAAAAAAAATCAAGTAACATATAAAGGCAGGGCTATCAGAATTACACCAGACTTCTCACCTGAGGCTATGAAAGCCAGAAGATCCTGGACAGATGTTATGCAGACACTAAGAGAACACAAATGCCAGCCCAGGCTACTATACCCAGCAAAACTGTCAATTACCATAGATGGAGAAACCAAAGTATTCCATGATAAAACCAAATTCACACAATATCTTTCCACAAACCAGTCCTTCAAAGGATAATAAAGGGAAACCACCAAAACAAGGACAGAAACTACACCCTAGAAAAAACTAAAAAGTAATCCTTCAACAATCCTAAAAGAAGACAGCCACAAGTACAGAATCCCAACCTTAACAACAAAAATAACAGGAAGCAACAACTACTTTTATTTAATTTCTCTTAACATCAATGGACTAAATTCCCCAATAAAAAGACATAGACTAATAGACTGGCTACACAAACAGGACCCAACATTTTGCTGCTTACAGGAAACGCACCTTAGGGAAAAAGACAGACACTACCTTAGGGTGAAAGGCTGGAAAACAGTTTTACAACCAAATGGTCTGAAGAAAAAAGCTGGAATAGCCATTCTAATATTGGATAAAATTGACTTTCAACCCAAAGTTATAAAAAAAGACAAGGAGGTGCACTTCATACTCATCAAAGGTAAAATCAACCAAGATGAACTTTCAATTCTGAATATCTATGTTCCAAATACAAGGGCAGCTACATTCATTAAAGAAACTGTAGTAAAGCTCAAAGCACATATTGCACCTCACACAATAATAGTGGGAGACTTCAACTCCCCACTCTTACCAATGGACAGATACAGGAAACAGAAACTAAACAGAGACACATGGACACTAACAGAAGTCATGAAACAAATAGATTTAACAGATATCTACAGAACATTTTATCCTAAAACAAAAGGATATACCTTCTTCTCAGTGCCACATGGTACCTCTTCCAAAATTGACCATATAATTGGTCACAAAACAGGCCTCCACAGATACAAAAATATTGAAATTATCTCATGCATCCTATCTGACCATCATGGAATAAGGCTGATATTCAATAACAACATAAATAATAGAAAGCGAACATTCTCATGGAAACTGAACAACACTCTACTCAATGATTCCTTAGTCAAGGATGAAATAAAGAAAGGAATTAAAGACTTTCTAGAGTTTAATGAGAATGAAGCCACAACATACCCAAACTTATGGGACACAATGAAGGCAATCCTAAGAGGAAAACTCATTTCCCTCAGTGCCTCCAAAAAGAAACTAGAGAAAGCATACACTAGTAACTTGACAGCACACCTAGAAGCTCTAGAACGAAAGGAAGCAAACTCACCCAAGAGGAGTAGACAGCAGGAAATAATCAAACTCAGGGCCGAAATCAACCAAGTAGAAACAAAAAGAACTATTCAAGGAATTAACCAAACCAGGAGCTGGTTTTTTGAGAAAATGAACAAGATAGATAAACCCTTAGCCAGACTCACTAGAGGGCACAGGGACAGTATCTTAATTAACAAAATCAGAAATGAAAAAGGAGACATAACAATGGAACCTGTGGAAATCCAAAACATCATCAGATCCTACTACAAAAGGATATACTCAACAAAGCTAGAAAACCTGGAGGAAATGGACAATTTCCTAGACAGATACCAGGTACCAAAGTTAAGCCAGGATCAGATTAACATTCTAAACAGGCCCATTTCCCCTAAAGAAATAGAAGCAGTCATCAATAGTCTCCCAACCAAAAAAAGCCCAGGACCAGATGGGTTTAGTGCAGAGTTCTATCAGACCTTCAAAGAAGACCTAATTCCAACTCTCCTCAAACTATTCCACAAAATAGAAACAGAAGGTCATCTACCCAATTCATTGTATGAGGCCAAAATTACTCTGACACCTAAACCACACAAAGATCCAACAAAGAAAGAGAACTTCAGACCAAATTCCCTCATGAATATCAATGCTAAAATACACAATAAAATCCTTGCAAACCACATCTAAGAACACATCAAAACAATCATCCATCATGACCAAGTAGGCTTAATCCCAGGAATGCAGGGATGGCTTTATATACGGAAATCCATCAACATAATCCACTATATCAACAAACTCAAAGAAAAAAACCACATGATCACCTTGTTAGATGCTGAGAAAGCATTTGACAAAATCTAACACCCTTTCATGATAAAAGTCTTGGAAAGATCAGGAATCCAAGGCCCATACCTAAACATAATAAAAGCAATCTACAGCAAACCAGTAGCCAACATAAAAGTGAATGGAGAGAAGCTGGAAGCAATCCCATTAAAATCAGGGACTAGACAAGGCTGCCACTTTCTCCCTACCTATTCAATATAGTACTTGAAGTCCTAGCCAGAGCAATTCGACAACAAAAGGAGATCAAGGGCATACAAATTGGAAAGGAAGAAGTTAAAATACCACTGTCTGCAAATGATATGATAGTATATATTCGGGACCCCAAAAATTCCACCAGAGAATTCCTAAACCTGATAAACAGCTTCAGCGCAATTGCTGGATATAAAATTAACTCAGACAAATCAATGGCTTTTCTCTACAGAAAGGATAAGAGGGCTGAGAAAGAAATTAGGAAAACAACACCCTTCAAAATAGTCACAAATACTATAAAAATACCTTGGTGTGACTCTAACTAAGGAAGTGAAAGATCTGTATGACAAGAACTTCAAGTCTCTGAAGAAAGAAATGATGAAGATCTCAGAAGATGGAAAGATCTCCCATGCTCATGGATTGGCAGGATTAATATAGTCAAAATGGCTATCCTGCCGAAAGCAATCTACAGATTCAACGCAATCCCCATCAAAATTCCAACTCAATTCTTCACTGAGATAGAAAGGGCAATTTGCAAATCCATCTAGAATAATAAAAAACCTAGGATAGCAAAAACTATTCTCAACAACAAAAGAACCTCTGGGGGAATCACCATGCCTGACATTAAGCTGTACTACAGAGCAATTATGATAAAAACTGCATGGTACTGGTACAGCAACTGACAGATCAATGGAATAGAATTGAAGACCCTGAAATGAATCCACATACCTATGGTCACTTGATCTTTTACAAGGGAGCTAAAACCATCCAGTGGAAAAAGAACAGCATTTTCAACAAATGGTGCTGGCACAACTGGTTGTTATCATGTAGAAGAATGCAAATTGATCCATTCTTATCTCCTTGTACAAAGCTTAAGTCTAAGTGGATCAAAGACCTCCACGTAAAAAAAGAGACACTGAAAGTTATAGAGGAGAAAGTGGGGAAAACACTCGAAGATATGGACACAGGGGAAAAATTCCTAAACAGAACAGCAATGGCCTGTGCAGTTAGATCAAGAATTGACAAATTGAACCTTATAAAATTGCAAAGCTTTTGTAAGGCAAAAGACACAGTCAGCAAGACAAAAAGGCCACCGACAGATTGGGAAAGGATTTTTACCAATCCTAAATCTGATCAGGGACTAATATCCAATATCTAAAAAGAGCTAAAGAAGCTGGACTCCAGAAAAATGAATGACCCCATTAAAAAATGGGGTACAGAGCTAAACAAAAATTCTCAACTGAGGAATTCCGAATGACTGAGAAACATCTAAAAAAATGTTCAACATCCTTAATCATCAGGGAAATGCAAATCAAAACAACACTGAGATTCCACCTCACACCAGTCAGAATGGCTAAGATTAAAAATTCAGGTGACAGCACATGCTGGCGAGGATGTGGAGAAAGAGGAACACTCCTCCATTGCTGGTGGGATTGTAAGCTTGTACAACCACTCTGAAAGTCAGTCTGGCGTTATCTCAGAAAATTGGACATAATACTACCAGAGGATCCAGCAATACCTCTCTTCGTCATATACCCAGAAGATGTTCCAACTGGTAAAAAGGACACATGCTCCACTATGTTCATAGCAGCCTTATTTGTAATAGCCAGAAGCTGGAAAGAACCCAGATGTCCCTCAACAGAGGAATGGATACAGAAAATGTGGTACATTTACACAACGGAGTACTATTCTGTTATTAAAAAAATGAATTTATGAAATTCTTGGGCAAATGGATGTATCTGGAGGACATAATCCTTAGTGAGGTAACCCAATCACAAAAGAAGTCATTGGATATGCGCTCACTGATAAATGGATATTAGCCCAGAAACTTAGAATACCCAAGATACAATTTGCAAAACACAAGAAAATCAAGAAGGAAGACCAGTGCATGGATACGTCATTCCTCCTTTGAATAGGAAACAAAATACCCATGAAAGGAGTTACAGAGACAACGTTTAGAGCTAAGATGAAAGGATGGACCATACAGAGACTAACCCACCAGGGGGTATCCATCCCATAATCAGTCACTAAACTCAGACACTATTGCATAGGACAGCAAGTGTTTACTGAAGGGACCCTGATATAGCTGTCTTGTACAGAAGTGGATGCTCACAGTCATCTATAAGATGGAGCACGGGGGCCCACATTGGAGAAGCTAGAGATAGAACCCTAGGAGCTGAAGGAGTCCGCAACCCTAGAAGAGGACTAACAATATGAACTAACCAGAACCCCCAGAACTCGTGTCTCTAGCTCTATATGTAGCAGAAGATGGCCTAGTCGGCCATCATTGGGAGGAGAGGACCCTTGGTATTGCAATCTTTATATGCCCCAATACAGGGGAATGCCAGGGCCAAGAAGTGGGAGTGGGTGGACAGGGGAACAGGGCAGTGGGAGGGGAGAGGGTACTTTCAGGATAGCATTTGAAATGTAAATTAAGAAAATATCTAAGAAAGAAAGAAAGAAAGAAAGAAAGAAAGAAAGAAAGAAAGAAAGAAAGAAAGAAAGAAAGAAAGAAAGAAGCATAGATTGATAACATATGGATGGGTGAATAGAAGATGATAGATGATAAATTTATATAGAAAGATGTGTGGTATAATATATAGAGAGATTATAACTAGATGAATGATAGAATATAGGTAGATACATAGAGATACATGATATATAGAATCATGATAAATAGGTAAATACATAGATGATAGATTGATAGAATATGTATATATATAGAGAGAGAGAGAAAGAGAGAGGTGATATACATATGATATAGATAGATGGTAGTTAGGTGCATAGAGAGATACACATATAGATTATAGATAGATAGATAGATAGATAGATAGATAGATAGATAGATAGATAGATAGATAGATAGATAGATGATAGGATATAGCATAGATAGATTTATAGATAATATATGAATAATAGATAGAAAGATAGATAGATGATGAATAGGATAAATAGAAGATACGTGTAGAGGCACATACATACTCCACATAAAAACATGCTATTTCTCTGCTCAGCTCTGGTTTATTTCCCTCAGTAGGATGCTCTCTAGTTCCATTCATTTTCCTGAATGCTCCATTTTTTTACAGCTGAACAAAATACTACTGTGTACACATTCTGCACTTCCATTATTCATGTCTCTTTTGATGGATTTCCAGGCTAGTTCCAAACATTAGCCTTTGTGAATAGCACAGAAAAATAAGCATGAGTATACAAGTATCTTTGTAATATGCTAGTTTGAAATTCTCTAGGTACATACACAGGAAGAATAAAATTGCAGGGTGTGGTAATTCCTTTGCTAGCAATGTGGGAGAAAGGAAATCACCATACTGATTTCCATAGTGGCTCTAAAATTGACATTAGCACCAGAACACATAAGATTCTTATTTGTACACAACCTCACCAGCATTTATCATTTTCTCCCTTGATGATATGGACATGGCTGTGCTTGCATAGAAGCTCAATCTTGTTTGAGTTTGCATTTCCCTAGTGGTTGAGGATTGTGACAGTTTTCAGTTACTCGTCATTTGTATATCTTTCTTTGAAAACAACCTATTAAATTCATAGGACATTTATTTGAGTGGATGATTTGTTTTTTATGTTGCTTATTTTTAAATTTCTGTATAGTTTGTAGTTATTGATTCAGTATCAAATATATTATTGGCAAATGTTTTTCTCCCACCTTGAAGACTATCCTCACCCAGATGATGATTTTATTTGCTTCACAGAAGCTATTCAAACTCAAGCAGACATGTCCTCAATAGTTGGGATTTGTCCTATGCTACTAGAGTTCCCTCTCTATCCCTACACCGTAAACTGCCTAAGAATTCCTCAAGCACCTTTGGATTTTAAATTAAGGTCTTTGGTCCATTTGAATTGCAATTTATGAACAGGAATCTAGTTTCATTAGTTTTGCCAGCTTCACTTGTTGGAGAGACAATCTTTCATCAAATTTATGATTTGGGTACTTTTTAAAAAGACTGTGTGGCTCTAGGCTTTATTGTGGCTCTTTTATTCTATGCCCTTGCTCATGCCTCTGTTATGGTTTTGCCTTTGGTAGTGGTGTTGTGTGGTGATGTGTGTGTTGTGGGGTGAGGAAGGAGAGAGGGAGAAGGAGAGGGGAAGATGGAGGGGGAGGAGATGGAGAGGGAGAAGAAGAAGGGAGATGGAGAAAGGGAGAGGGAGAAAGGGAAGGGGGAGGGGAAGGGGGAGAGGGAAAAAGGGAGAGGGGAGGGGGAGAGGGAGGGGGAGGGATTAGGATGCCAGCTTTACTTTGACTCTGTAATACAACTTGAGGTCAAGTGTTTTCTTGCCGCCAGCATTTCTCGCTGACTGTTCTGAGTGTTTTGTGTTTTGCATAATTTGTTTTGCTAGTTCTGTGAAAAGTGTCTTTGTAGTTTTGGTGGTGGTCTTATTAAATCCGTCCATTATCTTAGGGAATATAGCCATTTTCACAATATTAATTCTGTCCCACTGATGAACACGGGAAGCCTTCTCATTTACTGTCTTATCTAATTTCTTTCTTCAGTGTCTTAAAGATTTCTTCATAAAAAGCCTTTACCCCCTTAATTAGGTTTACTCCTTATCTGTCTGCTTTGAAGCTATGGCAAATAGAACCTTTTTTCCTGATTTCTTTTCACCACATTTATAACTGACCTGCAGGAAAGCTTTGTCTGCTGTATGCTGATCTTGTGTTTGACTTCTCTCTGAGTGGTGTTCATGAGCTCTGAGATTTTTCAATTTGTGTTTGGTNGCCTTTACCCCCTTAATTAGGTTTACTCCTTATCTGTCTGCTTTGAAGCTATGGCAAATAGAACCTTTTTTCCTGATTTCTTTTCACCACATTTATAACTGACCTGCAGGAAAGCTTTGTCTGCTGTATGCTGATCTTGTGTTTGACTTCTCTCTGAGTGGTGTTCATGAGCTCTGAGATTTTTCAATTTGTGTTTGGTGTAATTTAAGTTCCAGTAATCTTCAGATAGGTATATGTTGGCTTCCTTCTTTCCTATTTTCTTCTCTGTTATTTTCTTCTAGGGTCTTACTGCTCTAAGGCTTTGAAAGCTATGTTGAACGAGGTCAGGGAGAATTGGCACCCTTTCCTTGTTCTTGAATATAAAGAAACTGCTTTCATGTGTTCCCAATTTAGTAGAATGTTTATATGTTTGTTGTATGTAATGTTCACTATGTTCATGGAGGCTTATTCTACTCCTAGTTTTTCTTAAAGCTTTTATAATGAAAGGATGGATATTAAATTTTATCAAAGATACTTCCTCAATTTAAATTATCATGACATTTCTCATGATAATTCAACATACGTACTCTAATGCCCTTATTTATTTATATTGCTGAACTAAGAATACATATTTTATATTTATTAATTCAATCAAAATGACTTTTTTAAAACTTTCATTCTATGCCAATAGTTGGAGTAGGTGACAGAAAAAAAAATGATGCTAAATAGAAAGTCACATCTTTCTTCAATGTGGCTCCACTACTAATTGTTCTTTTAATAAAATAGTCTAGGTTTTTGAGGAAGTAACATGAAATACCTAACAAAATTATCATTGTCTGTACTTTGTAGCTCATTGATAACTCACCTATTAGTTTTCAACTGCATTGTATGTATTCTCATCTGATTATGTTTGTGCATGATATGTGTAGGTGCTTTCTGGGGTCAGTTATCTTCTCCCAGCTCAGGCCTATGTCTTAAGTATTTTTAGCCATTAAGCAATTGCTCTAACCCAGTGACTCACAAAATCTAATACAATAGATCTCAGTGCACAAAAATTACTTACAATGCTATTAGTATAATATTAAACCAACTAACATAAGTTAAGTAGATAATCACAGTCTAAACATACAAATGACTATTTACTATTAGTTCAACTATATTAAAAATAGAATGTAAACAATAAAATTTCTGAAGAAATTACTAGTGCAGTAATAGTATATGACATTTTCATCTAGTGAAAAAAGCTCTCTAATGCCATTTTTCTCAAATTAAGGCCATTTAAAATATAAAATAGGCAGAAAATTATATTATAGAGCCAAGTAATTATCCAAAGGAATAATTAAACTATAAAACATTAAAATTTGATGTTAATTTATATTCATTTAAGATGTAAGCATTTGAGAAATGAATATTTATCAGCTTATATCTCTATATATAATAAAGTGATAATAACCACAAGTTGTGAAAGTATAATGAGATAAGAGTCACAGGCTACAAGTTTTGGGACTTTTTTTGCTAACAGTTAAGTTTGAATAAAATTTCTCAGACTCTGTTTTCCTATCTGTAAACTGATGAATGTGAACTAAAATAATGGTTTTTAAGACCACAACATTTTTAGGTGCTTCTCAGCCACTTTGTATTCCTCAGTTGAGAATTCTTTGCTTAGCTCTGTATCCCATTTTTTAATAGGGTTATTTGGTTCTCTGGAGTTTAACCTCTTGAGTTCTTTGTATATATTGAATATTAGTCCTCTATGGAATGTAGGGTTGGTAAAGATCTTTTCCCAATATGTTGGCTGTCTTTTTGTCCTATTGTCAGTATCCTTTGCCTTACAGAAGCTTTGCAATATTATGAGGTCCCATTTGTCAATTCTTGATCTTACAGCACAAGCCATTAGTGTTCTGTTCAGGAATTTTTTCCCCTGTGCCCACATGTTCAAGGCCCTTCCCCACTTTCTCCTCTATAAGTTTCAGTGTATCTGGTTTTATGTGGAGGTACTTAATCCACTTGAACTTGAACTTTGTACAAGGAGAGAACTATGGATCCATTTGAATTCTTCTACATGATAACTGCCAGTTGAGCTAGCACCACTTGTTGAAAATGCTATCTTTTTTCCACTGGATGGTTTTAGCTCCTTTGTCAAAGATCAAGTGACCACAGGTGTGTGGGTTCATTTCTGGGTCTTCAACTCTATTCCATTCATCTACCTGTCTATCACTGTACTTGTACCACACAGTTTTTATCACAGTTGATCTGTAGTACAGCTTGAGGTCAGGGTATAGTGATTCCACCAGAAGTTCTTTTATTGTTGAAAATAGTTTTTGCTCTCCTAGGTTTTTTGTTATTGCAAATAAATTTGCAAATTGCCTTTTTGAAATCTATGAAGAATTGAATTGGAATTTTGATGGGGATTGAATTGAATCTGTAGATTGCTTTTGTCAAGATGGTCATTTTTACCATCTTTATCCTGCCAATCCATGAGCATGGGAGATCTTCCCATCTTCTGAGATCTTCTTTGATTTCTTTCTTCAGAGATTTGATGTTTTTGTCATACAGATCTTTCATTGCTTAGTTATAGTCAGACCAAGGTATTTTATATTATTTGTGACTATTGTGAAAGGTGCTGTTTCCCTAATTTCTTTCTCAGCCTGTTTATCCTTTAAATAGAGGAAGGCCACTCATTTTTTGAGTGATTTTTGTATCCAGCTACTTTCCAGAAGTTCTTTATCAGGTTTAGGGGTTCTCTGGTGGATTTTTGGTGTCACTTAAATATACTATCATACCATCTGCAAATACTGATATTTTGACTTTTTCCTTTCCAATTTGTATCCCTATGATCTCCTTTTGTTGCCTAATTGCTCTAGCTAGGGCTTCAAGCACTATGTTGAATAGGTAGGGAGAGAGTGGGCAGCATTGTCTAGTCCCTGATTTTAGTGGGATTGCTTCAAGTTTCTCTCCATCTAATTTGATATTGGCTACTTGTTTGTGCTATATTACTTTTACTTTCTTTAGGTATGGGCTAAAGACTTTTATCATGGGGGAATGTTGGATTTTGTCAAATGCTTTCTCAGCATCTATTGAGATGATCATGTAGTTTTTTCTTTGAGTTTGTTTATATACTGGAATATGTTGATGGATTTCTGTCTGTTGAAATATCCCTGCATCCCTAGGATGAAGCATACTTGATCATGATGGATGATCGTTTTGATGTGTTCTTGGATTCAGTTTGTGGGAATTTTATTGAGTATTTTTGCATCAATATTCACAAGGGAAATTGGTCTGAAGTTTTCTCTCTGTTGGATCTTTGTCTTCTTTAGGTATCAGAGTAATTGTGGCTTCCTAGAACGAATTTAGTAGAGTACCTTCTTTCTATTTTGTGGAATACTTTAAGGATATTGGTATTAGGTCTTCTTTGAAGGTCTGATAGATCTCTGCACTAATGCAAATCAAAACAACCCTGAGATTCTACCTCACACCAGTCAGAATGGCTAAGATAAAAACTTGGATGACAGCAGATGCTGACAAGGTTGTGCAGAAAGAGGAACAGTCCTCCATTGCTGGTGGGATTGCAAGCTGGTACAACCACTCTGGAAATCAGTTTGGCAATTCCTCAGAAAACTTGACATAGTACTACTGGAGGATCCAGCAATACCACTGTTGAGCATATACCCAGAAGATGTTCCAACATGTAATAAGGACACATGTTCCACTATGTTATTAATATAAAGAGCAGCCTTACTTATAATAGCCAGAAGCTGGAAAGAATCCAGATGTCCCACATAGAGGGATGTATACAGAAAATGTGGTACATTTACACAATAGAGTACTACTCAGCTATTAAAAACAATGAATTTATGAAATTCTTAGGCAAATGGATGGAACTAGAAAATCTCATCCTGAATGAGATAACCCAATCACAAAAGAACACACATAGTATGCACTCACTGATAAGTGGATATTAGCCCAGAAGCTGGGAATACCCAAGACACAATTCAAAGACCACTTGAAGCTCAAGAAGAAGGAAGACCAAAGTATTGATACTTTGGTCCTTCTTCGAAGGGGAAAAAATACCCATGTAAACCCACGGAAGGAGATACAGAAACAAAGTGTAGAGCAGAGACTCAAGGAAAGACCTTCCAGAGACTGCCCCACCTGGGAATCCATCCCATATACAATGACCAAACTCAGTCACTATTGTGGATGCCAACAAATGCTTGCTGACAGGAGCCTAATATAGCTGTCTCCTCAAAGGCTCTGCCAGTGCCTGACAAATACAGAAGTTGATGCTCACAGCATCATTGGATGGAGCACAGGTTCCCCAATCAAGGAGCTAGAGAAAGTACCCAAGGAGCTTGAGGGGTTTGCAGCCCTATAGGAGGAACAACAATATGAATTAAGCAAGACTCCCAGAGCTCCCTAGGACTAAATCAAACAGAAAACACCAGTTGGGACTGATGTCTGTAGCCTAATATTTAGCAGAGGATGTCCTAGTCGGTCATCAATGGGTGGAGAGGCCCTTGATCCTGTGAAGGTTCTATGACCCAGTATAGGGGGGGTGCCAGGGCCAGAAAGCAGGAGTAGGTGAGTTGGTTAGTTGGTGAGCAGGAGGAAGGTGGGATAGAGGTTTTTGGAGGGGAATCTAGGAAAGAGGCTAGCATTTGAAATGTAAAATATCTAATAAAAAACCCACAACATTTCTAACAGTCGGTGGAAAATATTAAAGAACATTTTTAAGTGTATAAATGCTTTTATTACTGACAACTATTCCTAATCATATTTGCATTGTAAAGTTAACCTCACTTGAAGTGAGCTTTATATCTCTAAACTTTTATTCCTTGTTTTATGGTCAAAGAATCTTTTATGGGTCATTGATAAATTAAAGAACAGACAATTATAATGTAAATGTCATAAAAGTAGTAGACCTTATTATCCTCAGATTAGAAGAAAAGAAAGAAATCCCATATACTTTTACAAGACAGTATTGTTATGCTGACAGTAGTTATTAAAAAAAAAACCTGATGTGTGTTATTACATTACTAAGTAAAATTCACAAATAAATCCCCTGAGTAAACTTTCCCCAATCCATAGAAGGCTGGCATTGAACTGTGACAAGATGACAGACACTTCTGAAGAGTCAGACATTTTCATTGTATAGCAGGAAGAGCCAAGGGTAACAGGCAAAGCTATGTCATTTTACTCTACATTCTAATTCTTTCAAAAATCCTAAACAACCACTTGCAAAGACACTGAGTCCATAAAGCATTATTCACGTGGTAGCTTTAGTGAACTGGGTGCCTTTGTGCGGATGTGGCTTCATATGCATGTAGCATGCACTCACTGAATCCTGATACAGTAAGCAATTTAGAACAGAAACATAAATTCCACTCAGATGCCTACAAAGGTCACAGAATAGAGATTGGAATAGGACACTTGTCAATTAACATTTGTGGAAGTCCATATTTCTTATGTCTGCTCCATGAGTAATATTACTGCTAAACAGGAACTTAGGAAGGAGATGGAGATGTGTGGTAAAGTGGAGAGGGGACAGGATGGGAAGTGTGACCAAGGCACAGATGGTACTTGCAGAACATTTCAAAAAATTAAAAGAAAAAATCTTTTTCAAAATGTAGAATTTAGAAAGCAAGCTAAGCAATTCAGTTTATGGGGATAACCAAAAGGTTATACAATAGTAAATGCTTTAATTTTCAGAATTAATAATTGAATTATTTGATATGTGACCATTTTTAACCAATTTTTTTTCATAAAATAGAGTAATAGAAGCAACATGAACCATAACAGAGAGAGGGCTTGTCAGAAATAGCAGGGAGATACATCCAAACATAACTATCAGCACTATTCCACACAGAAAAAAAACACAGAGAAGCAAAATTAGTGAGTGTTTTAAGTGTTGAAATTAATAGCTACATAGGAAGAAAATAGCATGTAACCCAAACACATGGGTGTAGGAGCCATGGGAGAGTCATCCTTAGAAGTTTTTATAACTGCTAAGTTGTACTCCTCATAGAGCACAATTGACATCACAGTTTCAATATTGAACAAGTTTTAAAATGAAGTGTTTTCCCTTATCCTAAATAATATTCTATAAAACAAATCATATTGTGGCTTTATGGAGTACACTGTGAAAGTTAGGGGTGAGAAATGAATGCTAATACTGTAATACTCAAGGTTGCAGTTATCCTGGCCCTAAGTGAATATATTGTATGTGATTTTTTTTTTTCAACTTTTATTAGATATTTTCTTCATTTACATTTCAAGTGTTATCCAGAAAGTTCCCTATATCCTCCCCCCTCCCGGCCCTGCTACCCTACCCACCCGCTCCCACCCCCTGGCCCCGGCGTTCCCCTGTATTGGGGCATAAAAAGTCTGCATAACCAAGGGGCCTCTCTTCCCACTGATGGCCAACTAGGCCATCCTCTTCTATATATGCAGCTAGAGACACGAGCCCAGGGGGAACTAGTTAGTTCATGGTTGTTCTTCCACCTATAGGGTTGAAGACCCCTTTAGCTCCTTGGGTACTTTCTCTAGCTCCTTCTTCCTTGGGAACCCTGTGTTCCATCTAAAAGCTGACATCTGTCTTGAGATGTCTTTAAGAAAATTTATTCTCTCTATAGGCAATTCTGACTTATCAGTTACATCATACTGTCTTGACCCTCAGTTGCCAGGAGATTTATTCAAGTTCAATTTTCACCATCATTCTGTCCTTTCTTAAAGTCACTGGTTATTTGCATATCCAAAACGTAGTGACTGATAAACAGTGACCTGGAAGGGCTCTGAAAGTGTCTGTATGTTGAGTACTAAGAATGGTTTTGGAGAGTCTTCTAGCTCAAGATCCTTCAAAAATTCAGCCAACATTTCAGCCAGATCCAAACTCACTCAGATTTGTCTAGAATTTGAGGATCCCTTTTACAGGTAGTTCATCACATGACTGATAAAATGATGTTGGCTGGTAGCAAAAGTTTCTTAAAAGCACTCATGAGACTCATTAAAACATGGCAGCCTGCTCAACATGGAATTATGAATGAGTTTCAAGATAGAATTCACAATATATGAGAAATCATGTAGTTACTTCCACTGCAATGTAGTCCTTAAAGCAGCATTCATAAGTGTAGCCTGGTAATTCTGGCTCTTCGTCTGGAAGACAGGAATGTCAGTGAATTTGTGCATACATGTATACATTTTTCTTAAGGTTCTGAAACTCAAACACAAGTGATCTACTATTGGGCTATATCCTTACCTTTTATGTATATTTTAAACTCTTTAAATCTGCATAACTATTTAACTCAAGAGTTGCAGCTCAAAAAGAAGATTGTTATTTCTTAAATCCTCCACAAGTTTGATTGAGTTACTAGTATGTCAGATGGAACATTATAAATTGGGAGCTGAATTATCTTGTGTGACCATTAGTCCCCTTAATGGTTATTTGTTGTCCATCTGTGTGATAACAATGAAAAAATCCTTCTACATATTAAGTAAATAATTTTGGAGTGGGCACAGACCACTAGTATCTATGTATCCAAAGAATAAGAATTTCACCATATCAAATCAGAGACCTATAAAAGAGACCACGCTGTTTTTCTGTATCCTACCTATCTGATGTTTTCACCAATACAATTCTGAAATACTTTAATTGATAACTTTTTTTATTCTGTTCCTATTAAAATTGCAACTGTTACCATTCTGGAACATGCTATGTAAGTAACCCAAATATGTGCTCCTGGACTATAGTCACTCATATTTGGGTCTTGAATAAGCTATCTATAGGACCTTTAAATAGTGGTTCTCAACCTGTGGGTCGCAACCCCTTTGAGATTTATATATCATATATACTGCATATTTGATTTTAGCAAAATTACAATTATTAAGTGCTTGTTGGTTCATCAAAACATGTGGAACTATTTGGAAAGAGTTATAGCATTATGAAGGTTGGAAAACACTGCTTTAAAATAAAGGTTGTACGTTTGTTTGTTTTCATGAACAAATTAACTATATAGAACCTAAGCTGCTGAAGTAGCCACATCACAAAAAAATAAATGAGGTTTGTAATCTAGGAATAAAATGGGTTACATAATTTTTGACAAGATATTTCTGCACACTAAAACTTTCTCTAAAACTCATCAGATTACCATTCCTATTTTCCACTTCATTTTGTCTATGAATATTCATTATATGGATAAGGAAACAATTACTAATGGGTCCTACATGTATTGCAGGCACCCGTGAAAATCTTCAGGAAAACCTTGTTTAAAATATAGATCCTTGGAATCTAGTTTATTTTTTTTTAAGTAAGTTAGAATATTGTATATAGAATACTAGAATATTTCATTTTCTCCTTCCCCGACTATTTCATTTTTAATAAACTCCTGAAAATAGTCTAATTCAAAAGGTCCCATGCTTTTCCACAATTATGGATATCTAGCCTATGGAACTGTTACTCAAAATAAATATTCTTAAATGGGGTATTTTGGTCATGATATTTTGTGACAGGCATAGAAAAGTAACTAATACAAAGAGTTTATTGTGTCTAATTCACAAGAAACAACTGCATGTTCAAAAAGTCCAATCCTCATGGGTGATGGACTCAAGCAAACTTCACTCTGTACTACAAATACCTCCTTCAATTAACCATCCATCTCCTGTGTGCTTTGCCACCTCCCAGGATCATCCACATGGAGGTAGAACAAGAGGGAGAAGTGGCAAGAATCCTAGATAAGAATCCTGTGAACCCAGTCCTTCTACTTTGGTGTGTTAATAGCTCAACTATTATTAATGTAGATCTCATTATTACTTTCTAATTCCACTTCTTTCATTGCCATGGTTATGATGTCATGCATCTTGTAAGGTGCCATAAGAGTCTGTGTATCTTATCCCAACAGGCTCAAATATAAAGGAGAAATACAATTAAAATTTGTTTTTAGTGATCCGTGCCTGGAAAAAAAATATCTAGATGTAATTCCATACCCTTAAGTTCTAGTTAATAAGCCTAAGAGAGAGTTTAGTCAGTAAAATTATTTGTCATACAAACATGGAGACCTGAGTTTTTCTCTGGAACATAAGTAAGAAAGCTGGGTACAGTAATGTGATTCTGATTCCAGCACTGGAAGTGAAAGACCCACAACCTGAGGACTCCTCCACGTTCTGACTCACGAGAGGCGACACACCAAATCACTCACGAGAAATGGTCTTGATGCAAACAGCAAGAGGATTTTTATTTCAAGAGCTCTTGGGCCCACAGTCAAGCACCCTGTGCACCCCACAAGGATAGAGGACTGTGGTGCCCCGAGTAGCTGGGAGAGGGGGCATTTAAAGGAAGAAACCACAAAGAAAGGGGAAGCTGAGTAAACATCATAAGAATGGGGATGATGAGTTACAGCTCATCCCTGATGGAAGGGTTGGTTACAGGCTATCTTTGGCAAATATTCCACAAGAAATGGGAAAGCTGAGCAAACATCTTAAGGGGATGATGAGTTTCAGTTCATCTTTAGTGTAAGTGTTACAGGCTATATTTGGCCTATAACCCTGGTTCTTTATACAATAAGTCAGGCACCTGGGTGGGTCACCCAGTGGTCATTGGCTTCTCAGGCTACTAGGTAAGAGAACAAAGAACTTCACGCTCATTTTGTTTCTAGGGGTCTGGGAAACATATTGAGTTGGGGTCTTACAGACAGGCAGAGACAGGTAAATCTTTGCAGTTCATTGGCCAGTTAGCCTGAATTCATCTGCAGTATAAAAAGCATCTAAAAATTAAAACAAACAAACAGACAAAAACAACCACACAAACAAACAAACAAAAACAAGATAGATTGTATCTGATGACTGACACCTAAGGTTTACCTACATCCTGTACAGGCATTGACACACAAGCACATGTATACTTGAACACAAATATGTACCTGTACATACATGAACACACATGGGCACATGCTAAAAAAGCTGATTAATGAAAACATAATTATACATTATTTTTAGCCTATAAACTGCAGAATCTAATGGAAAGACTGGAATGAATGTGTGTCTGTTTTGCACATATCTGTTTCAGCCCTGTAGACCTGAAGAGGCAGTGGTGACAGGTTCTTCATGACATTAACTTGGAAAAGCTNAAAAAAAAAAAAAAAAAAAAAAAAAAAGAGTAGGGCAGATGATGCGCATAATCAATCTTAATAGGCTGAGGTAAAGTGTGGTTAGCCATGGTCTGTCTCATTTTCTCAAAGAAGTCCTTATTTATCAATAGTTAATTGAAGTCATTGCTGGGGGGGCTTAACTGTGCTCAGCAGGTGACCTCTTCTTCTCTAGGGAACAACCAGATGTAGCCACCTGATACTGGGTTCCTGAAAGAAAAGATAAGGTTAGATGGGAAAGTCACTGAGAGAAATAAGAGCCAAGACAAAATTCTCTGATCAAGGCCCAATGTTTACTTATGAGTCTGAGCTTATAAGGAGGGTGGGGGCGGTGACCCATCCCCCACCATGCCAGGATCTCTTGGTCCCTTTGTCATGATCTGTCAGGAAAACAAGCTCAACTGCTCAGCAGATAGCTTCTCACAGATGTGGCAGACAAAAGACTTTACCTAGCCAGAAAGACTACCTGAGTGAGCAACTGTGGCAAACCAAGTCTGAGCCAGCCTGCTCAAGGCTGGGGGGGTGGAGGGCACAGCCAGGCATCACAGATATTCTTCTGTGCAGGTTTCTGCATCCTGAGGCCCTGCTATTCCAGGACCACCTGGAATAGGACTCCAGAGGAAAGCTTAAGGACGATTGATCTCCATGCCTGCAGCCTGTAAGAGGTCAGTGTTTTCTAGCAGAGGAAATTTCTGTCTGCTTCAACCTATTAAAGTACTGCTTTTACCACATTATAGATTTTTCTACATTATTACACTATTATTTGCTTATCTCATTATTGTGACAAAATAACTAACCAATTAGAATTTTAAAAGAGGAAGAGTTTTCTCGGGTTAATATTTGAATGGATATAGTCCTCATTTTAAAAATGCACATTTAGTTGGGAAGCAAGGAACCATGAGTGCTGGGCTCAATCTGCTTTCCTCTTTTTTATTTCATTAGCTACCCCAGTCCATGTGGTGCTGACCCCATTCAAGGTAAATCTTCCTATAAATACCTTCATCATCATATACGCAGAGGTGTTTCTCCATGGTGATTGAGAATCTAATCAAGTTGACAATGAAGATGACCCATCACATGTGCCATTCACATTTTTATTGGTTACTTTTACAACAGTTTGTCTATCATACACAAAACAGAGGGGGAAATATCGGACAATAAAGGTATATAGAAGGTTCAGATATTTGTCCAAAACCAAAGCTACTAATTAGATACTAGTGCCGAATTTGAACTTATTCCTCTAAGCCACAATGTCTAGGATACTGTAGGAAAACTTTTTAAGGTTCAAGTCTACCATTGTCTGATAGCCTTCCAGGCTCGAAACAATATGGAGGACTCCCTTTATTGGTAGGGCTTTGCCTTCTCTGACCTAGTCTGGGGAATTCAAAAACCCTCATACCGAGCCACGGTGGCGCATGCCTTTAATCCTAGCACTCGGGAGGCAGAGGCAGGCGATTTCTGAGTTCGAGGCTGGTCTAGAGAGTGAATTCCAGGACAACCAGGGCTATACAGAGAAACCCTGTCTCGAAAAACCAAAAACCCCTATCAGATTTAGGATTGGTAAAAATCCTTTCCCAATCTGTTGGTGGCCTTTTTGTCTTACTGACTGTGTCTTTTGCCTTACAGAAGCTTAGTAATTTCATAAGGTCCCATTTGTCAATTCTTGATCTGACCGCACAGGCCATTGCTGTTCCGTTTAGGAATCTTTCCCCTGTGCCCATATCTTCGAGGGTTTTCCCAACTTTCTCCTCTATAAATTTCAGTGTCTCTGGTTTTATGTGGAGGTCTTTGATCCACTTAGACTTAAGCTTTGTACAAGGGGATAAGAATGGGTCAATTTGCATTCTTCTACATGATAACCGCCAGTTGTGCCAGCACCATTTGTTGAAAATGCTGTCCTTTTTCCACTGGATGGTTTTAGCTCCCTTGTCAAAGATCAAGTGACCATAGGTGTGTGGGTTCATTTCTGGGTCTTCAATTCTATTCCATTGATCTATCTGTCTGTTGCTGTACCAGTACCAGTATCTGGAGGATATAATCCTTAGTGAGGTAACCCAATCACAAAAGAAGTCATTGGGTATGCACTCACTGATAAATGGCTATTAGCCCAGAAACTTAGAATATCCAAGATACAATTTGCAAAACACAAGAACATCAAGAAGGAAGACCAGCTCGTGGATACTTCATTCCTCCTGTGAAGAGGAAACCAAATACCCATGAAAGGAGTTACAGAGACAAAGTTTAGAGCTAAGATGAAAGGATGGATCATACAGAGACTACCCCACCATGGGGGATCCATCCCATAATCAGTCATTAAACTCAGACACTATGGCATAGGACAGCTAGTGCCTACTTAAGGGACCCTGATATAGCTGTCTCATACAGAAGTGGATGCTCATAATCATCTATAAGAGGGAACACTGGGCCCACAATGGAGAAGCTAGAGATAGAACCCCAGGAGCTGAAGGGGTCTGCAACCCTACAAGAGGATCAACAATATGAACTAACCAGAACCCCCAGAACTCGTGTCTCTAGCTCTATATGTAGCAGAAGATGGCCTAGTCGGTCATCATTTGGAAGAGAGGCCCCTTGGTATTGCAATCTTTATATGCCCCAATACAGGGGAATGCCAGGGCCAAGAAGTGGGAGTGGGAGGACAGGGGAGCAGGGAGGGGGAGGGGGGAGGGGGACTTTCGGAATAGCATTTGAAATGTAAATTAAGAAAATATCTAATAAAAGAATTGGAAAAAAAAAAAAGAAAAACCAAAAACCCTCATACCTCTACCCAAGGAATGATGCTACATAGCTTTAATTACAGACTCAACTTCCTCTCTCCTGATAAGAACCCATTCAGTTAGCACAGGAAATTCCTGAAATGCTTCCCCATGCAAATGAGGCATTTCAGTACCCTAAGCCTATGACCTTAGCCCACTTTAGAGTTCCTACTCCTAATCCCCCAAATGATCTAAGCCTTGAGTCACCCCAAGTAAACTTGATCTGACTCCCTACAGAAGGCGATCATTCACCATACGTGCTCACGGGGCTTCCAAACCGGTATTTGTCATCTCTGCTCTTGTTGCCCTTGTGGAACCATATCAGTATATGATCCCTGAGGGCAGAGTCACAGGCTCAATCCACTTTACCACCATTCCAGTCAGTCTCACATTTTACCCCAGTAGCTTTACCCACTAGAATTAATCATTTTATCCCTGCATATAAATTATTTCTCCTTTTCTTCTTTTGTAATTGGTATTTCCTTAGCAATAATTGGAAGTTGCTTTCCAACACAAACATCATTTTGCATGGGAGCTATATATCTTTCCACAGGAAAAAAAATATAAATGGTGCTATTCAGAGTAGAAATCCCTTTTTGCTGATGTCTTCATGATGCAAACATTATATGTGTTAATTTAGGCATATGGTCACACTAGATCTCCAATCAGGCAGCATACACCAGCTGATATGAGGACCCCAACACTTAGACAGCAGAGAACTGCAGGGTCTGGGTTTAGTCAAAGAAGATGCACCCAACCCTCAAGGGACTGCAGGCCCCAAGGAGTTTAGAGGTCTGATGGGGGGGTGTGAGTGGGGACATCCTCTTGGAGTCAGGGGGGTGGGGTGGAGGTATGGGATGTGCAACAGTCAGAGGGTGGACTACGAGGGGAATAAAATCTGGAGTATCAAAAAAAATAGTAGTAATAATAATAAATTTTAAATATTGCCTTAAAACTTTGTATGGCTATTTTGTGACTCATGTCATGCTTTCAAGCACATGCGTATATACACATGTCTATCCTGTGTACTAGGTACAACATCCCTTACTAATGCCAAAGAATAATTAGGATAGGTCATTTTATTAAATTTGCAATAATAGAAAGCACTTCTGAGATACAGGTCCCATCTTGAAATTAAAACATCCATTTTCATCTCTCATTTCAAAATCACTTCTGTTCATTTGTCATTGTCCTACTGGGAAAGTTTATTTTTCCCTTTCAACACTTCTTGACTATATATAATATTTTATGGTAAGTAGTTACCCACAAAAGTTAAATAAATGAATTCTAAGAAATTATAAAAATCTACTCTCAAATTATACATTACTGTAGAACACACTACCTTAAAACATGGTAGATTAAAACAATGACTATATTAGTTTTTCTAATAAAAATATGAGTCAAAAATTCAGTCAGTACTCGGTGGGCGAGACTTCAGTTCTTGAATGTGTACTGCCATCTCCATGAGTCTCGTTAAATACAACCCAGTTCCAAACCCACTGAGGAAAGACTTCTCTATCACAACAACAATGACCTCTTCTCTTATGTCCCTGATAGCATATTCATTTTTCAGGTGAAAAACAATGGAAAAATTTTTGATACTTAAAAAAAGACTGAGCCATCGAACTAAACTATGACATGAAAAGAAACCACAAGTCAGAGAAAAGTAGGGGAAGTGTAGGGAGTGGACTTTGTTGAGATCTGTTATGGAACAGTAATTTCTCTTGGTAATTTATGGCTGTTTAATAGTTTTTTTTTTTTATTCCTTATTTCTTTTTAATATGTCCTATTGTGTGAGTATGGGTCAAAAAAAAAAAAAAAAAAAAAAAGGATCTGAATGGCAGCTGAACCATATTTCTGGCCCTAGGTGGAAACACAACTTTCTAAACTGCTCAAAGGACTGCAAGACAACTGCTGTCTCCTATAAGGAGGTTTTTCTGGTAAGTAAGAAAGATGCCTGCTACAGAGACTTCAGAAATAGTGGACAGCCTACCTGACGCTCTGTACAATGGCCCTTTTGGTGTTACATAATGTCCTGCTTGAGAGTGGCTCACAATTCTATCAATGCAGCCTGACTTCTATACTATGCTCTCTTTTGTCTAAATTCATTCCATAGATCACAAAGACCACAAAAGCATAAGGTTACACAGCCAGGGCTGACAACTTCTTTCTCCAGGCTAGTGAGTCTCAAATGGGCAGGTTGGACTAGAGATCCCAAAGGTAGCTTCACTCACATATCAATGCCTTGGGTAAAAGACTACCATAAGCAGGATGATTTTCCAATGAGCATTTTCATGGTCCCTTCAGCATAGCAACACCAGAGCAGTTGAATTTTTCCATAGCAACCCAGAGTTCCCAAGAAATATGTGCAAAGACAAAGAACATGGAAGTTGCTGACTTCTTTAAAACAGAGCTCAATGTCTCTTTTGCTAAACTTTATAAGGCATAACAGTCAGATGCTAGGAGTCCAGCTGGAAAGGACGACATTGATTCAAGTTGTCAGCGGGTGCTATATAGAAGATTTTGCAGCCATTGTAAATATGCCACAATTACAAAGGACTCTTTTGGTCAGCATAATAGAAACGTAAGCTCAGGCTTGCTTAATAAGAAAAGACTTGTTTACACAATAAAGGAACCTTCAGGCTTTGAATGCAATTGATCAGAGACTTGACCTCTGTCTCTAGATACTGATCACGTTGCAGTTTCTGGCTCAGTCTATACCACCAACCCAGCAACACATCCTAACAAGATTTTTGCTCACAACTGGAAACCACATTATCTTGGACCTGTGTCCTAGAACCAAAGAACTTACCTGTCCATCAAAGCAAGAAACAATACCTAGGCTGGTACCAAGTGTGTTTAGTCAGTTGTTTAAGATGAACATACATTTCTAGCCAATTGATCAGGATTAGTTTCCTAGGTGTGTAACACACATGGCCACTCCTCAAGCCATTCACTTGGAAACATCAGTGTGAAAGGAAGAGGAGCCGCTTCTTCTCCTTCTCCTCTGTATCCTCCTCTTCCTCCTCCTTCTTCTTCTTCCTCTCTTTTTTTTTTTTTTGTTTGTTTGTTTGGTTGGTTTGTTTGTTTACTTTGGTTTTTCGATGCAGGGTTTCCCAGTGTACTCCTAGCTGTCCTGGAACTCACTCTGTAAACCAGGCTGGCCTCCAACTCGGAAATCCACCTACCTCTGCCTCCCAAGTGCTGGGATTAAAGGTGTTCAGCACCACTGCCTGGCAAAGCGGTCCATTCTTATCAGAGAGAACACAGTCTGGCAGCAGAGCCCCAAATGTTCATGGCACAGATGTGACTTCATACATGCTGTGTAAATAAGAATGTTTATGTCTTTAAAATGTAAAAGTGGAGAAAGAACATTTAGCTATTTTATATTTCCTCATTTTAATGATGAATATCTAAGGAGTACTCATCAGACCTTACTGGAACAGAGTCCAGATAAGAAAACAAGAATAAACAAGAAGTAGACTCCAGTTGATTCCAAAACCCACATACATGGTAGAAGCTGAGAACTGACTCCACAAAGCCATTCTCTGATCTCAGTATGTGTGTCATAATGGCATGAGCATACACACACACACACACACACACACACACACACACACACACACATACACACACACACACATAGACTAGATAGATAGATAGATGATAGATAGATAGATAGATAGATAGATAGATGATAGATAGATAGATTAATAGATGTAAATAAATAAAGTGTAATTCAGAATTTAAAAATATAATATAAATAATTTTAATATGAAAAGTGTAAGTTTAAAATGCCTATGGTTAAAAATATTTGCTACTGGCTGGTGAGATGGTTCAGTGGTTAAGAACATGGGTGCTCTTCTGGGTCCCTGAGCTCAAGTCCCAGCCACCAATGAGCTAGTGGTTCATGGCCACCTATATAGGGATCTAACGCTCTTTTCTGTCATGTAGGTATATATGCAGACAAAGCACTCCTATATTTAAAAAATAATAAACTTTCAAATACAGTTTTTTAAGAAATGGACTAGAGAGACAGCTATTCTTTAAGAGGTCCGAAGTTTAATTCCTAGCAACCACATGGTACCTCACAACCATCTGTAATGGAATCTGATTCCCTCTTCTAGGTATGCATGGAGATTGATCACTCATATACATTAAATAGATAGATAGAGAGAGAGAGAGAGAGAGAGAGAGAGAGAGAGAGAAATTTAAAATCCCTGAAGCTGTGTTCACTTTTGAAAATTCCTCTGGAGAGTGAGACAAGCAAGGAGCTGTGATACTAAATTTTTCTGTTATGTTTAATATTTTTAGCCACATGTGTGAACACAATTAGCATTTAAATGAAAGAATAGTTTCTTATAGATTACATACAAGAAAAATAAAGAACTGAACCATAAAATTGGTTACATGTCTACACTTTTAAATTGATTGTCTCTAGAATAAGATTATATGAGAACATAAAATAATTTAGAAAATGTACATATTTAAGACTGTGACTCTATACTTTGTCACTATGATAAGGAAGTCACATATCATACAAAAATCTTAGAAATAAGGTACTGTGTTCATGAAATGGGCAGTCAGCACAGTGATAGGTAAGTAATGAGGCTCCTAAGGTCCAAGGCAAGCTCCCTTTCGTTCTGGCTGTGAAAAAGTTACTTATCCATCTTGAAATTCAAGAGTAATATTTATTGTTCCAAATGTGGCAGTTAAACACTGGGTACCTTTAAAGTGCTTAGTCCTAGATCTACTACATATATACACAGACAACAATGAGTAGATGTCATCTAATTTCTCAGGAGCAAGAAGGGTGAGTTGGTGCCTACTCCTAGTCTTTTACCCTGTCTTCTCTGTGTGTCTTCTCATTGTTTATGAGTATTTTCTTAGCCTGGACTCATTGTCTGACCTCAAGTTCTGATCTTTGTGTTTCTCTGACTATGGTTTGGGCAGAGGCAATGACATTCAGATATATTAATTATTCTGTAAATGATAATCATAAAAGGTTACCTAGTAAAAGAATAAGGATACCAGTCCACACACAAAACATTTGACCCAAAATTTGTCCCATCTAAAATAAATGCAAAGATAGAACACAGATTGTAGGTATGACCAATCAATACCCAGCCCAATTTAAAACACAACCTATGGGCAAACACCAATCTCTAACATTATTAATGACACTCTGTTATGCTGACAGCCTAATATAACTGTCCTCTGATAGGTCTACCCAGCAGCTCACTGAAATAGATGTAGATACCCACAGCCAAACATTGGACAGAGGTCAGGGACTCTTGTGGAAGATTGGGGGAAGGATTGAAGACCCTGAAGAGGATTGGAACCCCACAAGAGGACCAAAAGAGTCATCTAACCTGGACCTCTAGGAGCTCTCAGAGACTGAGCCATGAGTCATGGCAGGAAAGAAGCCCCCTGCACATATGTAGCAGACATGCAGATAAGTCTTCATTTGGACCCCCCCCCAACAACTGGAGCAGAGGATCTCTCTAACACTGTAGCCTGACAGTAGTATCTGTTCCCCAACAGGTCTGCCTTATCTAGCCTTAGTGAGAGAGGATGCTCATTTCCTGGCAGAGATTTGAGGTACCAGAGTGGGGGTTTACCTAGCAGAGAGACCACCATCTCAGAGAAGAAGAGGAGAGAATATGGGAGAGGGTCTCTGAGGGGTACCTGGAGAGGGGGAAGAGTTTGATGTTAAATAAATAAATTATTTTTAAAATTTAGAGATAAGTCTTACCAACAAAATATAACATATTAACAGGCATAGAAGACATAATAGAAAAAAATCCATACCTCAGTCAATGAAAATGTTAAATCCAAAAAATTCCTGGAACAAAACACCTAGAACACTATGAAAAGCCTTAATCTTAGAATCATAGGCATACATGAGGGAGAAGAAACCCAGACCAAAATCGCATAAAATGTTTTCAATGAAATTATAGAAGAAATTTCCCTAACATAAACAAAGAAATGCCTATAAAGTTACAAGAAGCATACAGAACACCAAAGAGATTGAGCCAGAAACAATATTGCTCTCAGCACATGATAATCAAACCACAAAATATACAGAACAAAAAGCTGCAGGGGTTCATATGGTCTGCGAATTGAGTATTGGGTATTCCAAACTTTTGAGTGCATACTTTGTGTGTTCTTTTGTGACTGAGTTACCTCACTCATGAAGACCAAAGTGTGGATGCTTGAGTACTTCTTAGAAGGGGGAACAAAATACTCACAAGGGGAAATATACAGACAAAGTGTGAAACAGGAACTGAAGGAAGGCCATCCAGAGACTTTTTTGCCTGGGAATCCATCCCATATTGTCACCAAAATCAGACACTATTGTGGATGCCAAGAAATGCTTGCTGATATGCTGTCTCCTGAAAGGCTCTGACAGAGCCTGACAAATACAGAGGAGGATGCTTGCAGCCAACCATTGGACTGAGCGGTCAGGGTCCCTGATGGAGAAGTTAGAGAAGGGACTGAAGGAGCTGAAGGGGTTTGCAGCCCCATGAGGGGAGGAATAGTGGCCAGACCCCCCCCCTCCCCGGAGCTCCTGCAGACTGGACCACCAACCAAAGAGTACACATGGAGAGACCCATGGCTCAGGCCTCATCTGTGGCACAGGATGGTCTTGTTGGACACCAGTGTGAGGAATAGCCCTTGGGCCTGAGGGTGCTTGATGCACCCCCCTCCCCCCGCCCCGGTAGGGAAATGCCAGGATGGGAAGACAGGAGTGGGTGGGTGGGTGCGGGAACACCCACATAAAGGCAGGGCGTTGGGGCAGTGGCCTGGAGGGCTTCTGAACAGGTAGACCTGGACAGAGGAAAATATTTGAAATGTAAATAAAGAAAATATCCAATCAAAGAAAGAAAGAAAGAAAGAAAGAAAGAAAGAAAGAAAGAAAGAAAGAAAGAAAGAAAGAAAGAAAGAAAGAAAGAAAGCAAGCTAGCTAGCTGCAGGGGTAGGGGAAGCCAAATAACATACAGAATCATTAGAGCAACAATTGACTTCTCAATGGAGACTCTAAAAGCCAGAAAGGCCTGAACAAAAGTCCTGCAGACCACAAAGGGGAGCCCAGAATACTATACTTAGCAAAATTTTACATAATAATAGATGGAGAAAATAAGACATTCTTATATACAACAAAATGTAAGCAACATCTAACATTCTAGCCCTACAGAAGGCTCTATAAGGAAAAATCCAGTCTAAGAAGTTAACCATATCCAAGAAAACAAAAGGAATAAATTAGATATAGAAAAGTGCTTTAACAAAATCCAGCACCTCTCCATGATAAAAGTACTCGAGAGATTGGGGATGCAAGGAACATACTTCAAGATAATGATGCAGTTGGCCCTAAGCACATAGCCAACATCAACTTAAATGGAGAGAAACTCAAAGCAATTCCACTAAAATCAGATACAAGTCAAGGTTCTTCACTCTCTCCATATCTATTTAATATAGTGCTTCAACTTTTAGCTAGAGCAGTAATATAACTGAAGGAGATTGAGGGGATACAAAATAGGAAGAAAGAAGTCAAAATATCTGTATTTGTAGATGATATGATAATATATATAAGTGACTCTGATATATTCACAGGGAAATTCCCTCAGCTGACATTTCATAAATGGAACTGGATACAAAATTAATTCACAAAAATCAGTAANCCTTGTCCTTGTCCATTGTCAGATTCCTGCCAAGCAGCCCCTCAAAGGCTCTCCAAGTCTCCCTCTTTTTTATTTCTTAAACAAGACTGTACCTGTCTTAGGGATTCTGACAAGAATGCCTTCCTTACCTGCTGTAGAATTAGCATTATCAAAAGCAATGCCATTCTGTCATAGGTTGGTAAGACTGTGCAGAACTTACCTGTCATTGGCTGCCAGCCTGTTAATAACTCTGTCTGGGGGTTCATTTTTAGCTTTTGTTTTATTGCCTGTGAATATCACAAAACTTTGGTATTCTGAAAAACTTGCAAGTACTGGAAGACGTGAGTCAGGTTTTAAGCAGAAGCAAGAGGGTAGTGAGCTTGATTATTGCTTCTATAGCAGCTTTAATTGCATTGATAGCTAGTACTACTGCTGCAATTGCTTTGATACAAGAAGTTAAGACAGCTACTTTTGTTAATCATTTAGCAAAATATGTTACTAATGTTCTGAGTATTCAAGAGGATTTAGATAGGCATTTGAAACAATGAATTGATGCTCTTTATTGATACTATTCAAATTATTAGGGAGGTTCAGACTTTAAGAGTAAGAAGCCATCTCTAGTGTCATGCTAAATACCAATAGATTTTTGTTACTTCTAAAATTTACAATGATAGTCACTATAATTGGGAAAAAGTTCAAAGACACTTGCAAGGTGTTTGGCATATAATTTCAACACCTCTCTGGATGTTTTAACTTTGCATAGTGAGATTTTGAATTTAAAGAATCCTCATCTGCTGAGCATTGATTCTGCAGATATTGTTGATAACATTATTTGTGGCCTGAGTTCAGTATTTCCATCTTGGTCAAGCTTCAAAGATGGCATATATGGCTTGATCATGCTATCCTTTTTGTCCTAGGAATACTTTTATTCCTGGCCATCGTGTTAAAACTTGCCTTAGACAACATCAACATGTTGTGGGCCAAAGTACATGGCTTGAAACTAAAAATGAGCCTAATATTTTTCTTATAAAGAAGGCAGAAATATACACTTGGGGGTAAAGGCAACATCTTCAAAAAGTGATGCTGGGTATCTGCATGGAGAATATGCAAACAGAGCCATACTTATGCTGCACAAAATTCTTGTCCAAACAGACCAATGACCTCAACATAAAACCAGACATGCTGACCTGACAATAGGAAGTGGGGAATAGCCCTGAATGCATCTGCACAAGAGAAGTGTTTATGAATAGAATGGAATAGGCACAGGCACTAAGAAAAACGATTAATAAAGGGGACCTCATGAAACTGAAAAGCTTCTGCGCAGGAAAGAACACCATCATTCAGACAATGTCACAGCCTACAGAATGGGAAAAGGGTTTTACCAGCTGTATATCCAATTGAGGACTAGATCTAAAGAGAAAATGCAAATGGACGAGAAATCTTAAACAAGTAAACAACTTTAGCCATCAGGGAAATGCAAATCAAAACTACTTTGAGATTTCATCTTGTCTCCAGTAGATAACCACTTGCAGTTTCCTCTGAGATTATAACTGGGACAACAAACTATGTTAAAGGTTGCTCCATGTTCAGCAAGAGAAGGTGAACAGAAAACAAACTCAACAACGTATTTGGAGGTTCCTTGACTCCTAATATCATGGCATAGCATAACTTTTTATCTTATTTTACTTTATTTTTATTTTGTATTTTATTTTATAACATATATTTGTCTCTTTGTTTCTTACAGGTCTATTGTGCATATCTTATCACTATCAGGTTAGTGATTTTGTTAGACTTTTGAGTGTGCAAACAAGCAGTCTCTGCATCTACATCTCTTTCTTGTGCCTTTTCTTGGACTCTTTTCCTTCTGTTTGTTTTGTCCTGTTCTGATGTATTAGGTATTTTTTCATTTTATTACATTTTATTTTATTATTATCCCTTAAAAGCATGTTTATTTTCTTTTTCATTTTACTTTCTATCAATTCTCTTCATGCACCCCAATCCCCCTCATCTCCCTGTCCTTTCATATCTACCTTCTGCCCTTGTAACAACCCCCAACAAAAAGAAAATAAAAAACAAAAATAAGTCAAGGCTTTCCACTCTCTATCTCTTCAATATAGTACTTGAAGACCCAGCTAGAGCAATAAGACAACTAAAGGAGATACAAATTGGAAAGGAAGAAGCCAAACAATCGCTATTCACAGATGATATGATTGTATACTTAAGTGACCACAAAATTTCTTTGTATTTGGGATCATTAGTAAATTTATTAAAACCTTTCAGTGAAGTAAAAAAATCAAAAGAAATTTCACAACCATAAGTTTCACTTAGAACCCATCAAATTAAAGGTCAATATGACCTGTTAGGTCTACAATGACTTGAGTTAGGGCCAACCACTGGGCAACACTTCCAGCACCTGTGTATGAACTCATTGTGGATTTTGTGATTTTAGACTTTATAAGTATTCCCTGAGAAATGTCCAGGGTTCAGCTTTCAGCTCTAGGGTCAGTATCTGTCCATTCAAGCTGCTATGGCAAACATCCACTAATTGCATACTTTATACCCGAAAGCTTTCCCCAAAGCTCTAGTAGCCAGGAACTCTAAAGTCAAGACAACTGATTATGTCTTTCCTGTTTCTTACTCACTGTCTCCAGATGACATCGTCTACCTGTGTTAGATATTTTGGGGTTACAGATGTGGGCTTCCACATTGGATTTTTATTCATGTGTTTCCTGGGGATTTAAACTCAGGTCCTCATGTTTGCCTGATAAAACTTTGTCCACTGAACCATTTCTGCAATCCCTCATTTGTTCTGCTATGTTATCATTTTCATAATCTTGACCCTGTGACCTTTTCCTCAGTAACACATGTGAAGACCAAGATGAATTAGCTACTCAGCAATGATGTCTTAAGACCTTTCTAGCTTCCTTCCTAATGAGGAAAAAACAAATCCCAGAATCTGGAGGAGAGCAGGCTCCTTGTTGTCTTAGGAGCTTCCATTCCTGCCTCGGAATTCATCTCAGCCTTCCAGCACTGCCAGACTCACCCTAGAATTAGCATACATTTTATTTTTCTTTCTCTAGCATTAAAAATACATTGCAATGAATAATATAGCAGGGCTGTGTATACAACTAAGCCTCCCACGTCCTCTGTTAAACGTTTGTTCTTCAGCAGAGACCCTCTGAGGAAAACATATTGAAGGGATGAACAGTAATTTAATTTTTTATCATAAGCATTAGTGGCAAATAAAGGACAAAAGTACTTTGCCGTGCAAAAGCAAAAGGATAAGAAAGTCATCAAGGGAAAACGCTGCTTTCAGACCCACTGCTGGGTCATGCATATTCCCGTCCCTTTCAAGTAGAGAAAAATCACTTGATTAATATTCAGCTCTTGCAAGCATTGCATATATATATATATATATATATATATATATATATATATATATATATAAAATATCAATCATACTTGCTTTATTTTTTGTGATTTTTAGAGAAAAATTGAACAACTTTTAATTTTAAAATAAGAGGACTACATAGCATTTCCATTATAATATGAATCTAAAAGTCAAAGCCTCGCTGTTTTCCAGTGTCTCCTGAATTATATTATCATTTCTAAAGCTAAAATGAGAATAAGATATATTCTCAAGTCAGACTGTTAATTAGGAAAAAAAAAAAACCCTCAGTTTTGTCTGGTACCCAAAAGCATGATGCTGTATGATACTCATACATGAATTCCTTTATTTTGGTGATAGCTTAAGATGTCCAATAGATTAAAGCCAGTAGGAGATTTACCCCAATTCTTGCTTTAGAGTTTGGAAGCAGTGCTGAAACATTAAAAATAAAGCATTGTATATTCCTACAGGAAATTTAGAGATTTTCTTGTATTTGACTACTATATTACTATACAGAACCTATAATGTTTGACATACAAGTAATGAAAGATATATTTAATTGAGAAGGCACTGTGTATTCTGAGGAGATGAAAGCCAGATGCAGGTAGTAAAAATTCCATTAAACAATCCTATAATTAAATTGTTCATCTAGACTCAAGTTGAAGTCTAGATTTTCTGCTGTGGCAGTCAGTTGTACAACCATGTTTAAGAAGAACATAATACTGGTATTTATCATCTTCAGAATCTTCTCATGCTACGCCCACTTCCAGTTTGGGGGTTTTAATCTTATGCCAAGATCTCCCAGTGTCTTTGGTCTATGCTTCATTTTAACACTTCAGTATTTGTAGCCATGTTCCTAGACTAAGAGACTTGGCAATTTCACTTCTTAAGATATGATGTATCTACCAAATATTTCCACACCTACATCCAGTGGGATGTGCTTTTGTGTCAGATAGCACCACACAACTTCTCAGTCTGAGCACTTCCTTTTAAATTGTATAATTTATTTATTTTGAGACAGGTTTCCACACAGTCCACACTAGCACAGACTCATTAAGGAGCTGGAGATGACTGAGAATTCCTGTTCCTCTGGGAACTTACTTTTTATTACATTATTACATCTTATTATTAACAAAGTAAAAACAAAACCAAAGAATCTTCAAGACTTGATAGAATTGAAAAGAATATAGTAATGTAGATTTACCTGATAGGACGCACATGAATAACCCTAAGCTAATAGCTCTCGCTATATCCAACACTGTGATGGGTGTCAAGTAGTGAGTATTCCTTAAAAGTTTTTACATTTCTTATAAAACCTCTGACTAGTTTTATTTCTTCCACAGTGATAAAATACTCTGAGAAATAAGAACTCAAGAGAGTTATTTTGACCCAAAATATTCCAGGATATCACAAGTCCATCACTGTGGAGAAGTCAAGAATGGAGAGTGAAACACCATGCACAGTCAAGAGCAGAAATAAATACTCTGACACATGAGTAGTCATCCACAGGAAGACATAGACTTGTTCAATTTTCTGTGTCTGTAAAACTTTAATAATATTGCATTGGTTTTTTAAAATGTCTTGTTTTTCTCCTTTAACCAGTGACTAATGCAGATACCTAGATGTTTTGCAGTCATTCCAAATAATATTGAGCCTTCCCACCTTATAGGGAGACACCATGTATAAATGTTTAAAACTGTGTTTAGTGCACACTTTCCTGGATATGCATAAGATAGGAGGAATACTATGGGTGGACATTCTTCAGATCACCCTTCTAAAGCAGTGAAGCAGCTGAAGTCAAATTCCCAAATACATTCCTGTCGGCTGTATTTTTTTCTTCTCTGTAGTAAAGAATGACTGTGATTATAACAGCCTGATCAGGAGTTTAATGGGGAAAAGAAAAGAAAAACAAAAAACAAAAAACAAAAACAACTGTGGGATTTCATATTATTCCTAATCAACAGCACCACCTTCTGTCTGCCTTAGGAAAAAAAGCTTTCTGCCATGTTCCATCCTTACTTGAATCTTAGGCAAGTGAACACAATTCCCATCTCTTGCCTTGCATGGAATCAATGTTCACTGTAACTTAAAACTGAAAACTGCATTTTAACACAAATGAACCAAGAAGAATATTGAACCAAAGATTTCCCATGATAAGGTCATGGTCAGAACTCAGTTCCATTAGGTGGCTGATACCTGCCCCCAAACCCCAGGTATCCATATACATGTTCTTTGTACATGGAAACTCTTCAAGAGAGCAGGCAAAATGTACATCTCTAGGGGAAATGGGGAGAGCCCTGGTACTTCAGGAATGACTTATAAACCTTATGTCAACTCGTGTCACGGTCTCTGTCATGTCACAATAAATGGATAAGTAAAGTGTTGGAAGAATAAAAAAAAAAAATCACACATGTTTTAAATGTGCATACTCATGAAATGCACAGTCATTCCAGTCTTCTCTCTGATTCAAAAAACTGAAACAACTGAAGCCTTGAGCAATTAAAACGTCTATAAAGGAAAAACTAATTTGAGACCAAACTCATAAAAATATTGCAATAAATCACAACACACAGGGGAGTGGAAGGGCCATAGGATGGGTCAAAGTCTTACCTTCACATATCTGACAAGTCCTTAAATGCTTAAGGACTTAAATGCTTAAATGCTTAATTCTTAAATTCCCTTGAGAGGCCTCAGAGAAGTTCCCCTGCAGTGGAATGAACCCTGGCACTATACCATGTTACCCTCAATGACACAGGAGGGTGATTCTGAAGGACCAACTTCACTCCTTCCTCTGCCTCTCAAATGACTCCTGAGAAGAGCAGGAAACTCAGTAGAAATGAGGCATGACACTACAACTGTAGTGTGTTAAAACACTACCCCTCTAAGAGGAGGGGGGAGGGAGAGAGAGAGAGAGAGAGAGCACCCTGCTCTCCGAAGAGCATTTATTTTTGGTAGTGAGAGTGAAAAAATTCTAGCTGTAAACATGACCAGCTCTAACAGAATTCTAGACCGACACTAGAAAGGACACAGGTCATTGATAGTTACTTTCCCTGAAAGATTAATTTAGTAAGTTAGTTAGTAAAGTAATGGAAGTGTATCAATTTTGTAATATCTTTTAATAATCTCTTAAATTCTACCTTAGAACCCGTCTTTACTGTAAAGGGGAAAGTTTCTATGGATGTAATCAAGATTACGGTTTGTTTTAAGTAATCTACTAAAGTTGTTACGTACATCAAAATAGATTTATTGATCTGAAACTCGTCATTAAAGGTGTAATTTTTTTTACTTGCCTGAAGACAGGGAAGTGGGAAAAATTGTCTTCAAGCCCCTTGCTAGCTGGGATTCTATTCGTTACATTGATTTAAGCTTACTAGATAAACAAGCTCCAATTAGAGTCAGTAAGTTTCCTGGTAAGTGAGTGGTGAGATCTTTCTTGCCTCCTAAAGGCATTGACTCCACAGGGCTGTGGCACAGAGCCAGTGCGCCTATAACTGCTAGAGAAACAAAAGCTGTTGCTCAATGTAAAGGGAACACCAGTAATGCCAGTCTACAGAACCAGGACAAGAGAATGAAAATTTGTCATTAGTCAGCCTGAGCTGAACAGTGAATCCTATATAAAATATTCTTTCCCCTAACAACCCCTAATTTGCTGTATGTGGAGAAACCTGCATGCTGTGAGAGAAGTTTGGACAGCAAACAAACCTCTGTTCCCACAGAAAAGAAACCTGCAGGTGTTTCAACCACTGAAATTCAAAACTATTAAAAAGTTTTCAAACCAGAAACCCACTATCATTGAAAAATAACAGTAACTACCAGGCAGAAATATTAGAGAACTATTTATACTTCATAACTCTCTTTACTCTTTACTGACTTCATTTAAACCCCAATAAACACTATCAGAGCCAATGCTGATAATGCTTGTTTTCCTCTTTTATTTGCCATGTCTTCTAGTCAAATTATTCTCATTGTAAATGTCACTTTAAGAAGCCTGCTTCTCTCCCAGCACTCAGGAGGCAGAGGCAGGTGGATTTCTGAGTTCGAGGCCAGCCTGGTCTACAAAGTGAGTTCCAGGACAGCCAGAGCCATACAGAGAAACCCTGTCTTGAAAAACAAAACAAAACAAACAAACAAACAAAAAACAAAACAAAACAAAAAAGAAGCCTGCTTCTCAGAGATGCAATTAAGGAGAGATATGAGGGTCGTTTTGGGGAAACATATCTTGAGTGTTCCAAAAATCTATCTGTAGCTATCCATAGCATAAAATCTAACTTGGAGGATTTTGTATATTTATCTTCAATCTGAACAAGCACCATGCAGCACAGTTGACTGCATTACAGATTTACACTGATTTAAGTAGTGTGCGTTCTGTTTCTGAGGAAAAGTTGCTCTATGTATTATATTTTAATTTTCCACTACATCCATGTTTTATTAATCAGGCAACAGAGCCATGGTTAGTCTTGTGCGTTTCCTCCCTCTGCTGCTTGTAAAGGCGAATCTTCATTGTCAGCTTGATAATGCTTGGACTCACCTAAGAGACACACCTTCAAGCTTGTCTGCGGGTGTTTAAAGAGGTTTAACTAAAGAGAAAAGATATGCCATAAATGTTCATCACCATTATCCATAGCTAGAATTACCAGAATGAGTAAAATAGAAAGAAATAGAAAAGCGACAAGACACCAGCATTTCAGGATCTCTTCTTCCTGCCACCCTGAGCTCTGTCACCCACTCCTTGCCCTTAATCCTTTACCCTCTTGAACTATAAGCCCAAATCACTCCCTCTCTTGCTTTGCTGTGTTCTGTTGGCTATCTGGCCATAGTGATTAGAAAAGAGCCCAATACACTGGAAAATCTAGTTTACATGAGTTCAGCTTTTTATTTAAAGTTGCTCCTATGGGTTCTAGTTATATTGTTAATATAAAATTGCCTCTGGAACAATTTATTCAATTCACAAGGCAAAATATGGAGTTTCTAAATCCTCTACATACCTATACCATGAATTTATATGACTACTAGAAGATGGAAAATAATTAAATATATAAATTCTTTCTGTCCAGAGCAAGGGCCCTAATGTTTAAAAATGCTTAAAATCTGTCCCAAATATGCTCGTGTGCCATGGAAGTAGGTGATAGAACCCAGCCCCTCAACATCTAACCCCCAAAACACAAGACTTCTACACAGATTAGACTCGGCTAGATAAATGAGTAACTCTAATCCACTAAAGACAGATATTACCTCAAAACAAAAGTATCGTTTGTCATTCCCTTGCATATTGTTATTTAGTTCATCTCATACAATAGCCTAGTCTGTTACTTCCATAAATGTCCAGATGCCCCAGCAGTTATAGATATCTGCTGCTCTTGCAAAGGACCCAGGTTAGGTTTTCAGCACCCACATGGCAGCTCACACCTGTCTGTAACTCCAGTTCCAAATGATCTGATGTCTTATTCTGGCTTCCTTGGACACCAGTCAAACATCAGCTGCACAGACATATATGCAAGCATATATATATATATATATATATATATATATATATATATATATATATAAAATAAGAATAAGTAAATCTTTATAGATTCCTTTATCAAAACTAGAGGAAATCAAGAATAGAGAAGTTCATCAAAATATATCCTATGACTTTACTCTTGTATAAATAGGATGGTTTTTTGCAACCAAAAGGTAATATATCAAGGGCTTTCTTTTATCACTTTCAAAATACATACAAGCAATGTCACAGATCATATTGAAATCCAGGTCAGTTCTTAGGAAATTAGTAATTATTCAAGTAACTTCTCTTTTGTTATCTTTACTTAGTTCCTTTGTTTCTGCTTGTTTGCTCTCTGGGTTGATGACTCTCAGTGTATAACCCAGGCTGATCATACACTCACAATAATCTTCCTACCTCAGCCTGGAAAGTGCCCAGTTAAAGAAAGGCACATATCACTGTTCCTGGCATAAAGTAACTCTCTTTTTCTTAATATACTATTAATAATTTTTTTCACTTTTAGTAAAAACATAACCTTATCATAACTAGAGAATCACACTGCCAGGTTTTATTCCCCTATTGGCACTCATTTGAACTGCAAAGATATAATAGAACTGTCCCTAAGGTTGGCATGCATTTATTTAAGAACTAGTTATGAATGGGTAGCCATCCATGCATTAATAACAGAGCTTTTAAATGTAGCATGGTAAATGCAAATTTTGGCTTAAAGAAAAATCTTCAGAACTCTATGATGTTCGGGAAATCAAAATTCAATTGCTCCTAAATTCTTAAAAGCTTCCATGCTAAACTTTTATGTATTATGTATAATCCTTTCTATTTTACCAACCGTCTGTCTAAGTAAATAAATATTAAATGCATCTCTCATATTTCTTCTTCTAATCGTTACCAAGATATGTGAGCTGACACTTTGGAATAGGCTCCTGGCATCATAAAGTCCAAAGATTTCTGTTTTTGTTCAGACCATCTGCTAATTTTTTTCTTCTCTGGCACAAAGAAGAATTGCAACCAAAACTCAGACATGAGTCATTTTGGAAGACAGAGGATTATCCATTTACAATTGGATTATGAAGAGAATGAAGTCAAAGTCATGGGATGTAAATGGGAACCTTTTTAATGCAGGGGAGCTAAGAGTCTAAAAAATCATTATAGCATATTTTACATTGGAGAATTGGGAGGTCAAGCCATTAACTTTGTGAATTTGCAGAGGTTTCCCAGAAGCTTGCTCAAGTACACTCTTAGGCCAATGTGAACCTTATTCTACTCATTAACATAATGGCATAAATGACCACTTGCAAAATGAAGAACGACAAGAGTTTCGAAACCCTGCTGGTGAAACCTCAGGGTCATATCGAAAAATGATAAAATGATAAACAAGCATCTACACAGCACAGATCCAGATGGAAATATGTGGCTGTGTCTGTCCTCCTGCAAGACATGGCTCATTTTTTCTATCCATGCGAATTTGCCTTGTAAGACTTTTAATCACTGGAATTTGAACCTTACAGCTTGAATAAGTAGTAAAATGTATGTGAGCTAATAAATAAATAAATAAATAGATAGATAGATAGATAGATAGATAGATAAATAAATAATATAGATGATTAAATATTCTGAAAGCATGTGAAAGTTGGTTTTAATTTGTTTTTCTCTTCTTTGGAAATTAACATAGAGAAAAGACTGAATAAATATATTTCATTTATTTATTTATTTATTTATTTATTTATTCACTTGAGGTCTTTAAGGTAGGATTTCACATAACTCAAGCCAGCCTCAGTCTCCTTATATAACTAAGAATGACCTTGAATTACTGCTCCTCCTGTTTCAGCCACCCAAATGTTGAAATTATGGATATATACAACCAGACTAGATTTAGATTTTAAACAAAGCAGTGTGTTGCTTTTATGAAGCTAAGACATACTCGCATTCACATACAAAAATAAAATGAGAACGTTCAGCCATGACAACTGCTGCAATTCATTAAATTGCCAAAACAGAGCTCATACACCTTTTTAAAACATATGTTCTATATATAATTTTTACAGCCAAACATCCAATTTGCTATGAAAATTGTGTCACAAATGTCCAAAAAAATGCCTAGAGAGAAATATACACAGAGATGTAATATTTATGTATGACGTGGTCAAACCACAGTATTTATGAGGACCATATTTCCATTTAAAATCAGGACCTTTATTCAAGACCTTCAATCAGAAATGATAGCAGACACACGTTTGTATTTTATGAATTATGCAGAGATATATTCCAATGGCCTAGATTCTGATATCAGTTGTATTGCTTATCTCTTCTGACTGTATTTGGGATTCAATTAAATACTATAGATATTTTTGGTTGTAAGCCTAGCTTTTAATGGCTGAGCCATCTCTCCAGCCTTTGAATACTATAAACAAAGCACGCAAAACCCATTGCTGCAATTGAGAGGATGCTGTCACATTCTACTCTACTTGTTATGCCCAATAGGTATTTAAAGACTACATAGGGCTACCAAGCAGGTACATAAAAGCCCTTTTACTTAGAGGATGACAATGAAGATGGTCAGATGAAAGCTGTGGCTAAAATATATTTGAGTTGCATAAGGTGTGTAAACGTTTAGATTTATTAATCAAGGGAACAACAGAAATAATACTGAAAAAAGAGCCTTAGGGGAAAATTTTAAAGTACTTAAACCTGTCACAACTCTCAATATCTATCCCCCTTTCCTATGGTCCAACTTTGTATATTTGTTTACTCCTTCAGGACCTATTTGTGCTGCCCAAATATTCTTGAATTTGTAGGCATCCACTGCAGTATGTGATCAACTTACTAGGAGCTACACTCTTAGAGGAAAGTGTCTTCCCCTTCCCCATCAGCTAATAATTGCTAATAGCTCTACAGTAAAGTGTTATGATTTCATGTCCAAACCTAGTGCCATGCTGGAGTTTAGTTGATCCTGGACTTGCAACAGTTTAGGAGTGTGTTGTCTTGTTTTCTATCCATGTTGTCCAAGTCACTGTGCTTTCACATGTCAGTTGCATTGCAACTGTTCTGAAAAAAAGTGTTTCCTTGTAGTCACCCACAGCCTCTGATTCTTAGACTCTTTCCACCATCTCTCATCCTCAATGACCCCTGAACTTTGGGGGAAAAAGGACAGTATATATTTTACATTTAGGTATGAGCATTCTCTAGTCTATTATTGTCTGAACTATGGCCATTGTTTTAATCATTGTCTACTGAAAATCAAAGCTTCTCTTAGGAGAGCTGAGAGATGCATTGGTCTATGTGTATAACATTAAATCATTAGAAGTCAGTTTAATACTCTGAATATTTAGTACATTAATAATAGTAGGTTCTTCTTTGAATCCTATGTCCTGTCTAGGTATTGGTTCTTGCCCCCAATAATGGTTCCTAGTGTAGGGTTCATCTTATAGAGTAAGATGTAAAATCAAGAAGAAAGTGGCCTGTGACTTCCATATCTACCCCACTATGGCACCAGTGGGCATATCTTTACAAGTCTAACATTATTATTGTTTGAAGAGTTCACAGAGGGGCATTGTCTTGGGGTTTCTAATACTGTGATGAAACACCATGACTAAAAGCAAGTTGTAGTCTATGACTAAAGGAAGTCAGGACATGAACTCAAACATGACAAGAACCTGGAGGGAGGAGCTGATGCAGAGGTCATGGATAAGTGTTAATTACTGACTCGCTCCATGTGGCTTGCTCAGCATACTTTCTTTAGAATTCAGGACCACCAGCCCACGATGTGGCTGCATCCACCATCTTAATTTCTCCATGTCCTATAACACAAGGATATGATACCTTCAGCAATAGTATCATACCCATTCCCAACACTAGACATTTTATTTCAATTCCTCTCTGTCTAGGAAATACATATGTCCCTCCTTTTTCCTGCTCTTCCACCCTCCACCTCAATTTAGCCTTTTTAGTTTCATTATTCGCTTTTAAACCTTTATAATCTATACATTCTATCTCCACTTCCTTGAAAGCTCCTTTTCATAGACCCATGGTAATTTTCTGACTTTGATGAGGATGGATAGTATCATTAAAGACAATTCAAGAAAGTCATCTGAAATCTCCTAGTGTACAAGATTCCACATATATGGAGTTATTCTATAACAGGGCAATAAGGCTACTTCTAAACATCATGTCTAGAAGTATAACTGGAATTAGCTCCTAGGAATGAAGTCTTGAGCCTTATGTGTCATGAAAACATTAAAAGAAATATCTCATTCTCTGAAATCATCATATACAAAGAAAGCTCAACCACACATAGAGCCTATAAATAAATGTCATGCACTCAGTAATGCCTTTCATGACATGTCCCAGACATGCAAGTAGACTAGGCTTGTGAGCCCAGCCTCTTGCTTTCAAGTAGTTTTTAAATTCCAAATTTTTCTCTCAGTTCTTAGATAAATGAAGTGTAGCTGCATGTCCATCCAAATCTTGACTCCCCAGATTCCATGGATAGAGAAATATGCTTGTTTGGAGCTGAGAAAAATATTATATGCATTAACTTCTGTACATGATGCAAAAGGAATGATAGGCATGTGGACACTGTCATGTTCATTCTTGTTATAGTCCCCAGATTTGAAGAAAGAAGAAATAAGCTTTTGTCACATGCAGGAGTGACAGAACAACACAGACTTTTCCTTTTCTTACACCATTGGTTCATTCATCACATCACTATAGTCACTTATTATACATAAATATTGTTTAATTTACTGGAGGAAATACAGATGTAAACTTTACACAACCAGCTTTGTTGTCCCTAAGGATTACAGAACCAATCAACATTCACATGTCTTCATATTTTCATTCTACTGATCAAACTCTTTCCACCCTGGACTGAGTCCATCTCAGCTTAACTACCTGTTATTGTAGTATGTTGCTATAACTGAATGACATAGACTGGATAGCTTACAAAGTACAGAAATTTATTTCTCTCATTCAAAATAAATTGGCTGTTGACCGGGACCTTCTTACTACATCCAAAAAATTCAGAAAGCCTCACAGAGAAGGATACAACAAGTGAGTTTCAGAGTTTGCTTTTATAACAAGGTCACTTCTCTAATAGCTCACTAACTCATTAATCAATTAAGGAATTAATCCATTCTTGAGTACAGAGGCCATATTACCAAATCACATCCTAATGACCTCATATCTCAACACTGTTGCACTAGAGCCCACGTTTGCATTTCTGACACACAAACTTTGAGAAGACATATTCAGGTCATAGCATAGTCATTTAGGAGCTGTGTTTTCATTTATAAAATCGGAAAATGACTCCTAGGTCACAGAACCATTAGGAACAATTTCAACTAAACTAAATATACCAAAAGCTAGTACTTCCTTGTGGCATGAGGCAGCCCCTATGATTCTCTCTCATTTGTTTATAACCCACACCTTTTACTCTCATCTGCTGCTTTGGTAAATCAGTGTGAATCCATGATTATGCTTATCATTTACTATGATGAATTGATAGTTACCTCGGTCGACCATAATGAAAATTTATATGGAATTTTTCTATCCATGAACATAAACACACACATTCAAAATATATACTTAATTCTTTACTGAGACACAGCTTGACTTGTCATCTGTGCTACTGTCATTTCCATTTTGTCATTAGAAAGCATTGCCATTGGCCATTGCATGTGATATATGTGCATCTATGTGTAGAAATAAACATAGGTATACATATGCATGTTTCCATGTCAGTCAGTGATGAATTTTATATAAGGTTCCAATGAAGCTAAGAATTACTATCAGTAATATTGTAGCAGATCACAATGCACAGATCCACATATCACTAGTACCTATAGAAAAAAAACTGACATATAAGCCTATAAAACCAAGATATACACAATTACATATAGCAATTCAGTTTCAGGAATGCCAATAAATGACTCCACTAGTGGTACACGTATTTACCACACAATGATTATTATAATTATCTATTGTATGCCTACTCTACTTAGTTTGTAAATTTACATTAACATCAACTGCCATGTTATACCAATGGCAGACTCATATTCCCACATGTACATCAAGTCACCACACTGCAGAATTGACCTATGCTATCTAGTTTGGGTAAGGTCATTCTATAAGTTCACAGCTTGGTTGACTTTTCTAACATAACACATTCCTCAAATGCAGCAATGAGTGCATGACTATATATGCATGCCTATTCAAACAGAGAGAATGGTGATTTTTGAAACTAAAGACATAAATTCTGTTTCCTGTGGCAGTCCCAAGGAAATGTGATATAATGTACTATGCATAGTAATTTGTACTTAAAGTGTTTGCTGAATTTCATGGTTATGTAGTTATAATAGAACTTATAATTCACAGGAACTAGTAATGCATAGAATTCCTCACTATGCCCTTTAGAAATGCATATGATTTCTCTTACCTATGGCCATACCACCCTGAGTGCACCTAGTCTTTCAACTAGTTCTCATGAACTCAGAAGCTAAGCAGAGTGGGTCCCACTTATAAAATTCTTGCTGGGGATATATTTCAGTTGTTAGTGTACCTGTCTAACATGTCAGAACCCCAGCACTCTATAAACCAGATGGGGTGGGACATCCATAATTCACTGAGGAGGTGGAAGCAGGAGGATCAGAATTTCAAAGTCACTGTTGGCTACATACTAAGGTCTATGCCAGCCTGGGCTACGTGATCCCCTGACTCAAAATAAAACATGAAAAGACACATAAAAGGTTCAACATATTTGCAGCTCCAGTGGCCATTCCATCCTTGTTTTTTTTTAATTCCCTTGACTCATTACACAACACAGAAAGGTGCCTTCCTGCCTTGCATTCACTTACTGTGTGGGCCTGCTATATGACCTCTCTTTGCCATGACTATAAAACCTTAAGAAACAAAAAAGATCATTTGTATTTTTCTCTGTCTCTGTGATCACGCATGGTGCCTAGGGCTCTGAACAAATTGCACACTAGATAGAATTTATTTGTTGTCACATTCACTTATCTAAAATATCTTATAGTTTCCCACACCTGACACCTGTAAAACCCTACTGGATCCATAACACCAATGATCTTCCATGGTGTGGGGAGGGAGACAATTACATTTTGCCAGTGGCCAAGTGCTACTGGGTATTGGGTCTGTCAAGTTCTTGCAGGAAAACATTTTGGTGGCATTAATGAAATCATAATAATTATGTTAATTCACTTAGATATGCTTGTCCAAGCCAATTTTATTACTAATAGAGAAAATTGCTTATGAAGTCACAGGACAAATGCTTGCCTAAAATAACCCAAGAATATTAAGCTGTATTATTCCTCTTGTCCCCACAGCACACGTTCATATTGCCATACTACTGGAGTGTACAGACAGACATCTGATGGCAGTCCCTCAGTATATGCACAATTAGTGCTTCTGCTCTGTATCTACCAACAGTCTGTGGTGCCTACTTCTGAATTTCATTCTTCATTCCATGCTGTATACAACCATCATTGGATATCAAATAAACAGCAAAGGTTTCTTAGCCACTAAAAAATGAATTAAGTAAAATGGTTTCTGTACTAACAGGATCATCATGTTTTCCTTCTCCCAATGTGCAGAAGGAAAAAACTCAATTGTGTGCATATTAATACAAACTCAGTCTAATTTTACTTCAGCACTGGTTGAAATTTGATTTGCTTCTGGCAAAATGAAAGCAGGGCCTTATAATTAAAAAATTATAGTTGACATGAAAATGCAGTAACGGCTTTAAAATATAATTTAGTTCTGTATTATAGTCAATAAATTTGGAGAAAAATAAAGAAGAAACAAGAGATGCAGGGATTTTTTAAGACCACAGAAACAGATGAAACTAAGCAAAGAGGAATTTGAATAAAATGCTATCATTGAATAGAATAATTCTAATTGCCTGAAGCATTTAGAACTTCCTGCATTCATAAAAGCATTCTCTCTCTCTCTCTCTCTCTCTCTCTCTCTCTCTCTCTCTCTCTCTCTCTCAGACACACACACACACACACACACACACACATGCACACACAAATTAAATTCTAGTTCTGGACACATAATCGATTGGTAAGGAACAGTGAAGCATGTTCAGGAATTGAGTGTTGCAAAAGCAAACTATTAGCATTTTTAATATGGTTAATCGCATTTTCAGTTATACTGGCAAATGTTAACACTTGATTGGAGCAAGCATTAAGTTAATTATTGAGTTTATGGAAATATATCAATCAAGACTAGGACTAAAATGCAATTAGAGAAAGAGGATAGACTTGATTAGGAGTGAGTCAAGAGTTACTAAAAATTAAAAGCAAACAAAATCCAATTAGAGGGATAGTAAAAGTAAGCTTTGTTATTAATATTTACCCAGAGACTGGAAGGTTTGACAACAAAGAACGTATAAAAGGAGGATGTGTGGAAGGGCAGGAATCCTTAAGTATCTCCAGAATTTTTATCTCAGAAACAAGAAATTTTCTTAAATTTTGAAAAGAAGTAACATGCTGTAGCTTGGAAATAGACATTGTATACTATACAATAGACCCATTCTCCTGAAGTCACCATTGAACGCAACCTTCTATTCTCTATGGGATTTTTTGTAGTAGATGCTGCCCTGGGAAGTTTCTTCAAAATTAACTGCAAATTAAGTCTCAAAGGTAAAACACTGACATGCCTAAATATAGGAACAGCCATTAGAAACAACAATAGAAAAGTAAAACAGAAGGAAAGGAAATTATGTACGAGCATAAGGATAGGATGATTGGCCATGAAATGAAATACTATCCTTAGATTCCATGAAACTACTACAGTTCTTAATTCACAACAACTATAGTGACTTACACAGTACCTACTCAAGACTGCCTGTCAACAATCAGCTGAGGAACAAGCAGGAGCTCATGCGAATCTACCCTTCACGTGAGAACTATTGGCAAGTGGATTCTGGCAGAGGAAGGACAATTTGCTTCAGGTGTGCGTCTATTGCTAAACTGCTGACCCCACTAGACTCCATAGACAGCCCTAAACCATAGTCACACCAAGGGCCATGGTTAATATCAGTGAATCACAAAAACGAGGAGATGGAATATTATATATATATATATATATATATATATATATTCTACTTCTTGTTGTTTTTGATCCACTGAGATTTATTTAAATGTCACTGCATCCTCTCAATTGGCCACAATAGCTATACAAATCTCTGCGGCATGACCAAATATTAGACGGGCTCCTTCCTTACTCCAGTGCCTGCTTAAAGGATTCATTTTAGAAAACTGCCAATGATAGATTACTCTCTGCCAGGCTGGAAAGATGGCTCAGAGGTGAAGAGCAACAATTGCTCTTCCAGAGGTCCTGAGTTCAATTCCCAGCAACCACATGGTGGTTCACAACCATCTGTAATAGGATCAGATGCCCTCTTCTGGTGTACCTGAAGACAGCTACCGTATATTCGTATGCATTAAATAAATAAATCTTTTAAAAATATATTTAACTTTTAAAAATTATTCTCTGCCTATAGTTGTAAATCTTCTTCTAGCTTTACAACTCAGAATCTGTTTCTCAAAGACCTAGGAACAATCTCTTTGAAATGTTATCATCAAAAGAGACATTGTCCCTATGCGACCATTAGTGACTGTAAGTGACAAGAAACAAACACAGATGCCAAATTGTCCAGGTCCCTCCTAGTATCTGCAACCCTTTCCACTCATTACAGTGGAGCTGAGTTCAATTACTGTCCATATTGGCAGTATTTCGGAAAAATATTTTCTTGCCTTATAAACTACACTATTGTGACATTTCTTCGGCCAATGATACCCAGTTTCTAGGTATCAGCAGAATACATACATTTTAATATATTTGTTTTATTTTATGTGTGTGGATGTGTGTATCACCTGTAGGTATGTGCATATTTACACCATGTGTCTATGGTGCCTACAGAGTCTAGAAAAGGGCATTGGAACTGGAGTTATAAGGAGTTATGAAACTCTATGCAGGTGGTAGAAGTTTAACTCTGGTCCTCTGAAACAGTAGCCTGTGCTCATAATCCCTCCCCGGCCCTCAGAATACATTGTCTTAAGAAATTATATTTTAATGAACTAATTTAGAATAATTTATTAATGGCAATTTTATAATAACTGAAAAAGTTAACAAAATATAAAACAAAATTTAATTCACTGAGTAGGTATTATTACATATGTTCATTCTCACAGCTAGAAGATTGACCAACTTCAGTCATCATTTGATCAGGATCTCGTAAGTATCTGAATGCTTCAGACCTTGGTACTCATACACTTACACACATTCACATTCACACAGTTTCCATCATACTTCACTTAAAATACTAAGCACTTTAACATATGACACTGCTTAAATTTTAAGTCAGAACTCTTCAGTGAAATAAATTTTCTTAAGATGAAAATAACCTAAATGTTTAATGGCTTCAGACTTTGGCTCCATTTTCTTCCTAAAATGCAGTTATTTTTCTACTTATAAAGGCATCTTCAGACCTTTGGAAAAGGTGGCAGACTGAATACATGTATTATTTACCAGTCAACTGTACTCAATAAAATCTTATCAACAAAATCTTATTGAAATTGAACTTAAAAGTTCTGTAACTGAATAAATAATGTCAGCACAGGAAGCAACAGGGACCATATATGGGAAGAGTCAGCAGGCTAGGAGGTTGCAAGATTCTTTCAAGTGCAAGCTATACCAAGAAAAAAAAAAAAGTCCTGATGAAATGAAAATGGCTACATATTGCTAACACTGAGCAATATTTAGCAGTGCTGAACTCTTTGCCATCTTCCACTGACAGATGGAACTCTCTGTCTCTTTCAATAAGGGTTCTAGGTCCTAAACATAATATGTACTAATAACTGGGAGAGGAGACTCTTTGTAAGTATTTTTAAGTTGTCATAGACTAAATATTTAAGTGTGAAGTGTAAAGTGTGAAATGTCACCATCACAGATGAGCATAATTCTCCAAGTAATGGACCCTTTCCAAAACATTAGAACTATAAGATATGCACCTTAAAAATCTCAATTTCATGATCCTAGGAGGAGACAGAACAAGAGGCAGTAAAAACCAAACAATCATTAAATAAATACAAAATCAGGAATAAACTTGTCCTGTCTTATAAAAAGAAAATAATAGGAAAAAAAGCACTAATTAATAAAATGTTTATCTCCTAAGTGGAGAGATTGGGGTCTTATTTACATGCAAGTAGCCTGGTTGTATTTTGGAGACACTGGGATCAAATATCTTGGCACCTTCATGTTAAGCCAGTGCAAATAATTATGCAGGGACTCATTCTTGCACATTTTAAGAAGTGTTAATAACAAAAGCGGTGTCCTACCATCCTCCAGTCAGCTAAGGGAAAACACAGCAAAGTTACTCATTAAAACATGGAGACCACAGTATTAGACAAGAGTATGAAATTCACCATTCATGTAAACACGGCTGCAGATGCATGAGTAGATGCTGACAAAAGAATAGCTAAGGCATTTTCATATAGTATCAGAAATAATATTTACAAGCTGTGCAAACTAGTGATTTACAACTAAAATTTGTGAGAAACCTTAAAAACTGATAACAAAAAAGATTCAACGTGATACAATTCAGAAAAATGAATATTAGAATGATGACCCATAAATACATTTTTTCATGTTCAGATATTAGAACTAATTACTATACAATGTCAATTAACAAATAAACAAGTAAATAAATGTACAAATCCAATCAAATGAATAGTGTTGAAAAATAAGAAAAAAGTTATTGGTATTTTTAACTATATGGATGAATCTAAAAATCCACAAATAATTTTATGAACCTCAATAAAACTTGATGGCAAGATGACTTAAGTACAAACTATATAATATATGATATGTTGATACAAAATTCTAGTAAAAACAAGCAAATCTTCCATGATAGAAGATCAGTGGTTGCCCAGGGAAAAGAAATGATAAGGTAAAAAATGGTCTGAGTAATGAAATCGAGGTGGGGTGAATGTGTGCAAAAATATTTGTTCAAATGTGTATGTTCATTTACATATGGAACAAGAAGTTAGATGATTCGTTTGTATTACTTTATTATCAATTTTATAGCAAGTAAACTGTTTATTCATGAATGATGGTTTATCCTTTTTCTTTGATTTTAAAGTATTTTGCTGATTTTGAACAGGAGGGAACTGCTTGAACTTGAAAAATACCTTCTGCAAATAAGAACCTGCACTTGATCTCATGTCTCAGAGTGAAAAAAAGTGTTTTCCCACTGTGTCTGAAGAAAGCAACAATGTGCTCTCCTGCTATGTTTCTTCACTGTAGAGCTGGAAGTCTGAGCTACTGAACAAGAAAAGCAACAAGATAAAAAGAACACATGTCAGAAATGAAGAGATCATCTGTCCCCTTTGCAGACAACATGACTCCCTACATTGAAAATCACACAGCTGGGCAGTGGTGGCACATATCTTTAAACCCAACACTTGGAAGGTAAAGGTGGGTGACCTCTGAGTTTGTGACTACCCTACAGAATGAGTGATCTACAGAGTGAGTTGCTCTAGGACAGACAGAGTTACACAGAAAAATCCTATCTTGTAACAATAAATTAATTGATTAACTAATTAAGTTTTGATAAGGAAGGAAACAAAATTATACAGTATCTATCCAAAGACTACAAAGAATTCTTAGGCCGAACAGACAAAGCACTCCCAATAAAAAGAACAATTGAGAAAAGTGAGTCTTATCAAAATGTAATGTTTTGTTCTCTGAAATCCGTGTGAATGAACCAAAATCATGGAGAAATTATTTGCAAACCACATCTGACAGAGCTCTAGCACACAGAAATAGTAAGACCTTTAAAACTCAGAAAGAGTACAACAACCTAAAGAAAACACAGGCAACAGACAAACAAACAGTTCAGTAATTAGGATATGTAGGTGACAACTTCAGGGCAAAAATATGCTGGAGCTGGAGCTCAGCATTTCAGAGCATCAGAAAGATGCTCTACCAAGAGATCCAGGTTCAGGTCCAGAACCCACATTGCAACACACAACTTTCTGTAACTCCACTTCCAAGAAATATAATACTATTTTCTGGTCTCTTGGACAGCAGGCATGCAAATGCTGTGTAGCTGTACATGCCCAAACACATTTTTTAAAATTAAAATAGAAAGTTATACCACTGGATAATGGTACTAATGGATACATCTACAAGGCAACTTCCATACCTATGGATCAGGGATCACTGAGGAAGAGGGGGAAGGAAGATTATAAGAACCAAGGTATCAAGGAGTTTACTGTGAGGTTATGTTTCCCAGAGATATCAAAAGCTGTACCCATAAAGTATTACCAACATGACTGCCCAAACTAGACATGATTGAGGATAACACCAATAAACTTGCCAAAGTGAATGTAAACATGAGCATGGGACCTCAACCCTTCACAAAGGACATCAGGCAGTTAACTAAGGAATACTGAAAGTATGAGAAGTAGTCTTCCTGCATGAGGAGCACATCAATCAGCTTTCCAATATAGAAGTCAGCCTTGAATAATATATAAAAATAATATTGCATAAACAAAGCAAATTATATTTGGAAATATTGACAGATAGCCAGATGGCTAGATAGACAGCTAGATTGAGATTAAGATTAGAGATATAGATGATATAGATGGGTATAGATAGATATAGATAATATAGGTAGATATAGATAGATATGATAGAGAGGGATAATGAAATGACAATACATGATGCAATAACAATTAGTGATTTTTTTAAAAGGCCATAAATTTTAAAGAGAGCAAGAAGAGGTATGTGGGAGGCCTTGCAGAGAGGAAAGGGTATAGAGAAATGTAATTATAATCTCAAAAAATGTATATAAAAATAAAATAAATTTTACGGTGACCAAAAGGAAGAAAGCTGTTCACAAGCACAGGGTCCTTGATGAAATTTTAGAAAATTTTGCTGTAATAATCATTAAGTTTACTCATAATATCACTATAATTTATCATTATTAAGCAGCATGTATTTATGGATTTGAAGTGTAACTGGTTCAACTATGGTTTGCTACTATGTTTTGTGATGCTTTAAAAAGCACATGGAGATATTAGATGATACTGTGGCAAATACATCAAATCAGATTTCTCAGTTCTTCCTGTAAATGCTAAGTTAAATTAAAATGTCCAAAAATATTGTGTAATTTTATAAAGCTCATCATGTGCCTTCCAAATTGTCTCTACAAAATTTCAAGTTTTTCAAGTGTTGAAGACTTTTATCAAAAATGGTTTTTTAAATTTTTTTAAAATGAGAATGTTTCTAAAATGAGAACCTACAATAAAATCTCTCAAACATTAATGCTAAAGTCCTCTGTTCTAACCACAGAACTGGGGATGGTTTTCCAGCACCTACATGGCAGTTCACAATTATCTCCACTTCTCAGGGTTCCAACAACATATTCTGACCTTGTGGGCACGAGGCATGCATGTGACACCAACATAAATACACACCGGCAAAATTCTCATACACATAATCTTTTTCTTTATTTATTAGACATTTTCTTTATGTATATTTTAAATGTTATCATCCCCTTTCCTAGTTTCACCTCCGAAAATCCCCTATCCCCTCCCTTCTCCCCCTGCTCCCCAACCTACCTCTCCCGCTTCCTGGCCCTGGCATTCCCCTATATTGGGGCATATAACCTTCACAGGAACAAGGGTGTCTCCTCCTATTGATGACCGACTAGGCCATCTTCTGCTACATATGCAGCTAGAGCCATGAGTCCCACCATGTGTTTTCTTTAACTGGTGATTTAGTCCCAGGGAGCTCTGGAGGTACTGGTTAGTTCATATTGTTGTTCCTCCTATGGGGCTGTAATTTTCAGTAATATAAAGAAATTAAACTCTTGGCACTCGAAGCAGAGCTATGGACCTTGCCTTCATTTAAAAAGATAAAGGAGGAAGAATAATAAATTAAATAGTGAAAGAAAGAAAGAAAGAAAGAAAGAAAGAAAGAAAGAAAGAAAGAAAGAAAGAAAGAGAGAGAGAGGGAGAGAGAGAGAGAGAGAAAGAAAGAAAGAAAGAAAGAAAGAAAGAAAGAAAGAAAGAAAGAAAGAAAGAAAGAAAGAAAGAAAGAAAAGAAAAGAAAAGGAAAAGTGTAGCTGGGTAAAGTGAACGGAGACAGAACCTAAATGCCATGATTTTCTTATCCTGTTTCCTTCCAACTGTCTCGTCTACTCACTGTGCTTCAATTGAGGACCTTTAGTTTAATATAGCCTCTCTTTTGATTCCTAAGTCACAGTCAGAATAATCTTTTTCTTGCAGCAAACTTTCAATTATTAACTTTTGGACCTGAAAATAAGCCTCCGTAAACAAAACCGTGAGCTTGTCTGTTTTCTATGGTGCATTCGCATAAGTCCTTTATTTTAAAAGCTGCTCTTAGGGCTATAATACTGTACCCCACAGGGTTTCCTTAGCAACTTCCACGATGCCCCCAGACTCCAGGTCTTAATTCCACCACATGCTGAACTTTTTAACAATCTAACATGTCTAAACCTCAAGCTTTCATGTATACTAAATGCAGCACGTTTTCAGGTTTTCCAACGGGTGCCTATAATAGCTTCTGTTGGTAACTTCAAATAGAAGAAAAAACAAGCTCCTTGCAAAAAAAAAATACAGAGTGGTCTCACAAGAACAGCTAAATTACCTTTCTTCCGAATTTAACATCTAAATCCTCTTTAAAACATCCACTGTGTTGGATTCCCTTTTAAATCTTGTTTTGTGCTCGGTCCAAATGAAGAATTGCTGTCATCTGAATAGCATTATCTATACCTCCCATAGATAACTCAGGATATTACTTCCTGAGTCCCTTAATACCAAGCCATATGAACATTTTGTAGTTAAATTCAGTCCAAATGCTTTTAAGCTTTCATATGTACAATTCCCCAACACTGGTTCTTTAACCATGTTAGTTGGATTCTTATATTCATTGTATTTCAAGAGAAAAATGGAAAATATGAGAAATATTATGTCATTATTAATTTATCATATTAATAGTATTAACACTAACAATTTTCTTCAAAAATCAAAACAATGGGTATTTTATTATATTAGACCCTAAGGAGGGGCAGCTCATTCTAATTGCAACATGTGAATATTGGCTGCATTGGCTGTAATATTGGACCTATTTCTCCTGTATCATAAAGTTTCTGTGTCCAGAGAGATGAGGTGAGGAGCTCACAAGCTAATATGGGTAGATTCAAATCCCCGGGATCCAGCATTTTCTTTAGCAAATGAATCTCTCTTCTCCTGTGTTAGTAGTATGACTGAGGAGGGTAAGTGTTCAAAATACTAAAAGTATGAAAGTAGCATTCTGGGACTAGAGAAATGGCTTAGCAGTTAAGAGCACATGCTGCTCTTTCAGAAAATCCACATGAGAGCTCATAACTTCTGGTAACTGCAATTGCCGGGAATCTGAGGCCCTCTCTGGCCTCAGTAGACACTAGGTATGCATATGGTATACACACATACATGTAGGCAAAACAGATACATGGCTCATACAGATTAAAATATCAAATTAAATTAAAAAGTAGTATTGTCCACCTACTTCAAAGTACTATAAAGGCCTTTTTAATAGAAGTTTTTTTTTTTTTTTTTTTTTTTTTTCCCCATAACAGATGTTTGTGAGCCACCATGTGGTTGCTGGGAGTTGAACTCAAGATCTCTGAAAGAGCAGTCAGTGTTCTTAATGGCTGAAGCATCTCTCTAGCCCCAATTGAAGGCTTTTTAAAATGGGTTTACACCAAGGATGTGTTATTTCTTAATTAACCAGAAGTCTTATGCTAATCCATTCAAGAAAGGTCAGTTCAGAGTGATAAACTCCCTGCCCTTCTCATAGCGATGGAAACACCAGTACCATGATCACGTGACAGTTAACAGCAATGTCCAGACAAGACCATGGTGTGTGAGCAGATGCAGAAGGAGCATTTTTGACTCCTGATTGAACCTGAGAACATTAGGCTCAATGACATCAGCCAGGCAGAGGAAGGCAGATACTTACAATTTCATTCAATCAGAGGACTCACTGATGCAGACCTGAGAGTGGTCATCAGGGGCTGAGGTGCTGAACAGGACTGCAGTGGAGAGATGTGAATCACAGGTGCAAAGCTTCAGTAAGAGAAGAAGAATGAAAAATCACCAGGTGACTATATTTAGTTTTTTTAGCGAAATAAAAAAGCACTATCAGTGACAGATATATTAGTCAACTTGACTTAGCCATATATCAAAACACACCCCATTTTATATCATGAATATATATATGAATAAACATATATATGAATATACATATTTTTTCCACTGTCAATTTTTTTTTAAAAAAAAGGGTAGATTATCTTGAAAGTTTGAAGTTCAATCCCTGGAACGTACTTGAGGTGAAAGAGAGAATTTACCTTCACAAAGATGTCCTCTGACTTCTACATGGACATCATGGCTCATACCTCACACATATATACAAAAACACCCACACACATTGCACACACACACACACACACACACACACACACACACATCACACAAACATAGACACACATAACACATAAAAACAAACATTACACACACACTCATGCATGCATGCACGCACACACACACACACACACACACACACACACACACACACACACGCTCACTAATAAAAAATAATTTTAAAAATAAAAGGTAAGATGAGAATCCAGGCACTGGGTCCAGGAATGAGAGCAATAGGGCTCTTATGATCCCTCTTGATTGCCAGGTCACAGCAAGGCATAGGAGATAAAGGACTGTTTCAAGAATGAAATAAGACAATATGATGTTTATGATTGAAACTAGTTATAACATGCAACAAACACAAAGAATATTAGTTATATTTTGCTCCATTAATTTTTAAATAACATTGTGCTTAAAATAATATTTCATATATGAATGCTTTTTATGTAGTGCTACATATTGGGTGGATATTTAGACAGGAAGATAGCTACTCCATAGGATATAAGACAGCTAACAGGAGATGATTTATGACCTATGTCAAAATTTTGCATTAGCCCTCTGAACAGCTTATAAACTGAATATGGTTGTTGTAACAATTCAATCTGCACATAATACATGATCAGGAAAAGTGAAGCCAGCAGCTGACCCCAACTGACCTATTTCAGGATCTCTTTATTAATACATGTAATAAGAAGCCACAAAAGATGACATCAAGTACTAGTTTTCAAATATGCTTCATAAGAAATCATGAGTACACGTTACTATATAAAACACAACTTTAAATTGTTGGCTTGAGACAGGTTCTGACTATGTAACCCTAGGTTACTTAAACTCAGTATGGAGGTCAGGCTGCCTTTGAACTTGCAGTGATTCTAATTCTGCCTAAGTCTCCCAAATACTTGGATTACAAGCAAGCACATTCATACTCTGTTTAATAACCTTAAATTTATTTCAAAATTCCTCTTGCCTGTTATACAGCAATCATAATAATTCAGTTAATAATTTTGATGAGAATGATAAAATTTTATATTCAAATCCCAAATCCTTTCATCACAGATTTTCTTTTACTAAAAAATCTTTTTAGTATTATTTTTACAGACTTTCATCCAAAAACAAAATGATAGAATTACAGAGTAGAGATATAAAAAGAAATTTCTGCTTCAAATAAAACTCTTTGAACTAACAAAGTCCTAATTCAAATTCCACCCCCAAATATAAACACTATCATTTTTAAGAGCTGTTCACTGGTTTCTCAGGAAGATTAGGCATCTGTTAGGAAAGGAAGGTTGCCTTAGAAGTCAACCCCAGACTATCTATCTCTATAGGAGATAAATGGAGAATCTCCTGGAGATGGAAACAAAATATTGTCATGAATCACTGCTTTCGCAGCAGGGCCAAAGCATTTAATTTTTAGCATTGCTGGTCTCCAGGTATGTGCAGTGATTAACAGTCAACAGAAATTGAACTCTACAGAGTCCTCCATGTTAGTGCGGGACACTGTTTTAAATGACTAGTCTCCTCCCTTATCTTCTCTTCCATTTTTCACACTTGTGTTTCTAGCTTTATTTTTCCCTTCAAAAAATACAGGTGTGATGGTACAAGTTTTTCCTGAACAGCCAAGCAAAGATTTATTCACTCCAAGTTAGTGAGGGTATCAATGACAGAAACAAAGGAACAATTCCACCCAAGTAAGTCTTGGTGAATGTATGATTTTAATTAGAGTGACATATGGGAGGAACACAAGCTACAGAATGCTCACAAAAGCATGGCCAACTTTTAAGAGGCTCAACCACAATAGGAAATAACAATCTCCAGAAGATCTTCTTATTCCTATCCCTCTCTGCAACACAGACTTGCACAGCTCAGTCCTGCTAAACATTCCAACAAGGCAATGGCCATGTTATGCCCAGAGGACAACATCCCATAAACGAAGCACTCTTTTTGATTTCATGAGGACCAGAAACACACCCCAGACAATTTAAGAAATTAAAAAGCCTGGATGGTTGTATTTGATTTCTTTTTCCTCTTAAAAATCCAGTCAGATCTCAGGGAGATGACTCAGAACACCATGTGAGGAACCCTGTCAAGAGTAGACTCTTCTAGACTCTCCTTTATGGTGTAGGCTGCTCCCTTCCCATTCTTCTCCTGTCACTTAGACAGGCCTTTATCCACTGGCGATTAACAGCATCAAAACTTTTGAATGTTCTGTTTTTCTGAGATTGAAAACTCTTCCATGAAATTTAGCTGTTTTGGATATAGATAGCAAAAAATATATTTATTTTGTCTTGCACTTTTATTTGAATGCAGCAACCATATGGGTTCTGTAAAATGTTTCTCATTTTTCTACCATGTAACTTTGTATATATGTTTGATTAACCCATCAGCAACCATAAAGTATAAGAAAGATTATTTAAGCAGGGACTAAAAATCATGTTCTAGGAAGTCACCATATTGCAATAATAATAAAAGAATAAAATAATGCTATTTATTAATTATTTTATATTTATTCATTTTTATAATGATGATAAGCTTACTGGTACTCTAAGTACCTAATGTTATTAAGTGTGTACAATGTGAAATGAGAATGTTATTCAACAGACTATATAAAAGGGCAATTCAGAATGACCACTAAAGCAAATAGCCATAGATATCATATGATCTTTTGTTAATATAAATTATCTTTTTAGTTTAATAACCAGAAAACAGAATGGTCACTGGTGATTATATTACATTATGTCACATATATAGTGGATTATGTTACACATGTATAATTTGTGTGCTTGCCTGTTTGTGTTTCTTTATGTTTATTGGCATATATGTTTGTGTGTATGAATGTGGAGCTCCTTGAAGAACCTCCAGAGTTATTATTCAGATACTATTACATCTGTCATTTAAGACAGTGTATTTCCTTTCCTGGTACTTACTTTCTGGGCTAGGTTGGCTGGCCAGGGAAGCCCATGTATTCAATTGTCTCTTCTTTCCCAGCACTGAGATTATAAGCATACATAATTCCTGACTTTTAAACTTTTTGTATGTGGCTTCTAGGGAGAGAATTTGGGTCCTACTGCTTACAAGGAGAGCTCTTTACCTACTGACTCTTATTTTTTATTTTTATTTGTATACTTCAGCTTTTTGATTCTGCCCATTCTGTCTTAGAGGAAGTTCCAAGACTCTGTCCCTCTTATTTAGTTAACAAATGCCCCACATCCTGGAAGAAAAATGCTACATGAAAGGGAAAAACTGTCATAATCATGCTAGCCCACCCAGGCTATTAGCTGTCATGTCTATTCAATGAAGTCTCCGTAGAAGCCCCAGAAGAACAGATTTGCGAACTTATGGACTTTTGAAGCCATGAAGTTTCTTGGAGGGCAATGTGTCTGGATATAGTGTGGAAATTTCATGTCGCATTCTTCACATGTCATCAAAGACCTTTCTTCAGCTGCATCTTTAGCATTATAAATACAAATGTGCATAAGCCCCCTGAGATCTGTGAGCTACTTGAGAAAGTCATTTAACTCAAGACACAGGGTTGTGGAGAACTAATTCACTTACCAGCAAACCAGAAGAAGCTCAAGTTGGATAGCTTGGTGCTTGTAACTAGCCCCTAAAGTTGTTGGGGGAAAGTCTGAGGAAATCTGAAGGAATCAGATTAGAAGACATTTCAAAGAGTCGAACCGCATAGGAAGAACAACAATATCAGCCAACCCGGACCCCCCCCCCATCATTCCCAGATATTAAACAACCAACCAAAGAGTACACATGGAGAGACCCATTGCTTCAGCTTCATATGTAGCAGAAGATGGCCTTATCTGGCATCAGTGGGAAGGGAGACCCTTGGTCCTATGAATGCTTGATACCCCAGTATAGGGGAATGCTAGGGCAGTGAGATGGGAGTGGATCGGTAAGTAAGTGGGGGAGCACTCTCATAGAAACAGGGGGAGGGGTATGGGATAGGGAGGTTGCAGAGGGGAAACTTATAAGGGGATAACATTTGAAATGTAAATAAATGAAATAAACAATAAAAATTTTTAAAATTTTAAAATTTTATTGGCACCTCTCTCCCGTATGCACATGGATGTCAGAATCTCTTGTGTTGATAATGGTCTAGGAGCAAAGAAATAAGTCTCAACTCCATTAGTATCTGTTCCTGGCCACCTAAACCTCATTCACCAAATAAGCTACCCCAGCCCCAGCCTCCCATTATAAAGCTGGTGCTCTGCTTCTGACTGCTGCTGTCTGGGTAATCCTGGGTCTAGCTCTGTAACTGTGGCTGCTTTAACAATTTTCGGTGACTACTCCCCCATTTTCCCTCCAGATTTAGGCAATTTCTATTTCTTGCTTTTTAAAAAAAATCTCTCTGGGCTGGTTTTAATCATTCCACACAAACCAATGTTATCCCTGATATTCCTTAGCATGATGATTTATGTTCAGAAACTGATGCCTCTACCTTTAGTATAAATTTTTAAGTGATTGCATGCTCTGAAAACACAGATAATAATGAGCAAAAAAAAAAAAAGCTAAATTACATATACATTGCCAAAGAGATTTTTTAAAAGTATTATTCGTCATTAATTTCTTTCTCTTTTTTCCTTTTGTAAGATCTCAATTATATTATTTCACATGCCTAAACATTCTCTCTAATATTAATTTCCCAAGGAAGTAATTTGGAGTTAATTGCATGGCAAATGAATTTTTGTGTTTCATACTTAAGAAACCTCAAGCCATTTTCTTTCTGGGATCAATAGATATTTGACATGCAATAGCTGCGTTTTATAATCTAATTAAAGGATTATTTGACACAGTTAACAGCTTTGGCACATTGAGTCAAGCCTTTCTGACAGGGGCTCTGATGCTGAATGTTCTTTTCTCAGTAAATCCTTGCTTATTATACTGAGGACTTGCTTCATAACAAAGTGCCTCCTGTATAGTGTAAGCCATCATTTGTATCCTAAAGAGTGCTATTAATTTCTGGATTGCTTGACATCATTCATATGATAGGGATGGTTCACATTATATGGAAAACCTAAAGGTCAATGATTCTGAATAAATCTAAACATTGGAAACCCTTCCTAGAAAAGGGGGGGGGCAGACAATTATCCTTAAGATTGTAATTTGTTGTCTCTAATTTAAGTAGATACTTGATATTTTTATATCTAAATTTTATGGCCTATTTCTCATTTAGGTGAAATATATTTAATGAAATTGACCTTCTTTCTCATTTGCAGTCATAATTACATTATTCCAGCCAAGTTATGATGCCAATGTATCTTTTCTGCATGTTGCTTTATAAAACATAAAAAATACATTGTAGAATATGCTGTTCCATTTTTATCAAGATTAAAACAACTTCTACAAACTAATATATACTAGAGACAGGAAGAGAAGATTATGTCTTGGATACAGGTGTTTTTGCCACCACACAGCCTCCTCTTTTAATTATTGTTTTTAAATGTGTAGGTGCATGTGTTGGATTGTGTATTATATATGTAAAGGTACCCAAAGATGTCAGAAGAAGGTGTTGGATCTCCTGAAACTGAAGTTACAAGGATTTGTGGAGCATTATGTGTTTTCTAGGAAGATAGGATGGGTCCTCTACAAGAGCAGCAAGTGCTCTTCACCTTCCAGACATCACTTCAGCCCTTATAGCTTCTTTTTGTGCCTTCAACTCAAGGATACCTGGCAGCAATAAGAGGATGGGGTAACTAGTAGAAAAAATTATTATTTCAGAGTTATTGATACTCTAGCTCTATAGATGTTCCTTGATAATTGTAGCATCCTGGATCCATTTTTAAGGTTACTCTTACAGCTCACAGATGCAGGGGAGCAGTTGCCACATTGCAAGTATCTTGTCTTTGAGAATAGTCTTCTACATTGCAATGCTGTAATATAGCCTTCAAATTTCCTCCCTGAATATTATGAATGAGCACAATGAAAATTGCTACCATTTAATCTTTTTACCACTAATTTTTTGGCCAACAATGACATTCATGGTCAATTGACATGTGCCAGATTCTTCTTCAAGTATTTGAGGCTCAGTTATGACAAAATTTTCCTTTAATTATCCCAATCCATCATGTGGCTACTATAATTTTAAGTATAGGAAAACCAAATCTAGATTTATTATTCACTAAGTCAAGATACTTGTATGAATCACAAACAGCACATATTCATATTGGTGATACCTAAAAAAAGAAAAAAATTATCCTTTTATTTTCTTTCATATATTAGTTCTAGAGGCTTTGATTTACTTCCACTGACACCAGACACATTTCTCTTTCCCACCTTATAACATGCTTGCTATATCAGTTTTCAAACTGCCCAGTCAGCTTTCACAGTCTTTCTACCCAAATCCATTTTACATGCCATGGTCAAACTGACATTAAAACACTCCTTTTTTCATTTCATTTTTAAACCTATCTTATATTGTCTTCTTCAGCAGTTGAAAATACTGGGTCAAATGTTCGAAGTTCTATAACTAGGCCACACAATTAGGATGAGGGTAAAGTGACTTTGTTGTAAACATTTAGATAAATTATCATATTAGCAAGATGTTGTGAATGCTATAGAGAAAACATGTTCAAAGTATAGTCTGTCTTCAGTTCTGAGTTAATGAGAAATTATAGCTTTTAAAAGAATAGTTATGGATAGCTAATATGTCAATAGGTTAAATTAATATTTATGAAACCCATGCAGTAATGTTATTTGATAGTATTTGTTTAAATATGCAGCACTGAGGAAGCATTAAAGTGGCTCATTAAGAAATAGAGCCACTTTTTTTGGTTTCTAGGAGTTAGAAGCAAGTTTCAGAAAACAATTATGTTGCAGAATATAATCAAATGGATTGACAAAGATTAGTTGTTAAGATTTTAGTTAAGGAACACTACTGGGTACTAGCAAGGGTGAAAAAAATCCAAAATAAAGGCATTTGACCTTCTGATGGATTTTGAAGTGTGTTATAAATGATTGAAAGTTAGAGGAAGGAGCTTCTCAACCTACAGGTTCTTCCGGGCTGCATCAGAAGCGAAAATGGCAGTCTCAGTTTATGCTAGTAACTTGGTAACATCTTCTTAAAGAAAATAAATGATATGTGGAGGTCTTTGATCCACTTAGACTTGAGCTTTGTACAAGAAGATAAGAATGGATCAATTCGCATTCTTCTACATGATAACTGCCAGTTGTGCCAGCACCATTTGTTAAAAACGCTGTCTTTTTTCCACTGGATGGTTTTAGCTCCCTTGTCAAAGATCTAGTGACCATAGGTGTGTGAATTCATTTCTGGGTCTTCAATTCTATTCCATGAAGGGGTCTGCAACCCTATAAGAGGAACAACAATATGAACTAACCAGAACCCCTAGAGCTCGTGTCTCTAGCTGCATATGTAGCAGCAGATGGCCTGTTCAGCCATCATTGTGAAGAGAGGCCCCTTGGTATTGCCAATTTTATATGCCCCAATACAGGGGAACGCCAGGGCCAAGAAGTGGGAGTGGGTGGGCAGGGGAGAAGGGTGGGAGGAGGGTGGAGGGAACTTTTGGGATAGCATTTGAAATGTAAATTAAGAAAATATCAAATAAAAAATTTGGGAAAAAAAAAAAAGTAAATGATAAAACTGTACTTACAATAAACCACAAAACAATAGACCAAAAACAGGGAACAACTGTTAGAGTGAATGTTAGATCCAATATGATTAGTATTTAAAAACATTATCTTACATTATTAGCAGCATAAATTTTTTACTGTCTTGTACACTACAGTTTTTATTAATGCCATTTTTTCTAATAATATACTTGACACATGTATTTCTATGGAACCTTGATGTAGTATTTTGAATTGTTTTTTGCCTTCCTCTATTGTGCCATCCATTTATCTACGCAACACAACCAGAATTAAATGATAAATGGAATTGTTCTAATAATGGAAGGAAATCAATATGAAAAGGGTAGTACAAACTATCATCAAAGATAAATGAGTCTTTTGGGGGGTGGAGAGGACAGGGTTTATTCAGCTTATACATCCAGATCATAGTCCATCACTGGAGAAAGTCAGGACAGGAACTCAAGCAGGACAGGAACCTGGAGACAGCAGCCAATGTAGAGGACATGGAGGGGTGCTGCTTGCTCCTCATGGCTTGGTCAGCTTCCTTTCTTTTTGAATTTTTATTATTTTATTTATTTACATTCCAGTAGTACACCCCCATTCATTTCTCCCTTCCACAGTTTCTCATCCCATTTCTCTTCCTCTTTGCCTCTGAAAGGGTGCTCTTCCCCTTGTCCCCCAGCCCATTTATGCTCCTGGTCGGAGACTCAACCTCTGGAAGCTCCCTGGGATCTGGATAAGTTCAGACTGTTGGCCTTCCTATAGGGTTGCCTATAAGGTTGTCTCCTCTTCAGATTCTTCAGTCTTTCTACAATTCAACCATAGGGGTCCCCAATTTCAGTTCAATGGCTGGATATAAGTATCTGTTTCTGTCTCAGTCAGCTGCTGATAGGAGCTCTCAGAGGACAGCCATGCCAGGCTATAAGCACATCCTATCTGTAAGCACATCATAGCATCAGTAATAATGTCAGGCCTTGGTGCCCTGCCATGAGATGGATCCCAAGTTGAGCTGGTCATTGGACCACCTTTCCTTCAGTCTCTTCTCCACTTTTGTCCCTGATAAATGAGTCCTAAAATCCTTCTCAGTCCTGAGTGCTGGTGAGGTGACTCAGTGACTAGAAATACTTGTTCCCAAGCCTCATTACCTGAAACTGGTCCCTAGAACCTACTTGGTAAAAGGAGAGAACAGACTCTAGACTGCAACAAGTTGTCCTTTGATCTTTACATCCATGTCTTGGCACACACATACACATACATACATACATACATACATACATACATACATACATACATACAATTTTAAAAAGCTTAGCCTTACATATTTTATTTGGTGCTACTATAACAAAACAGGATAGTATTTATGTAGCTTAAAAATCAAGGTTAAAAGGCACATAAATACTGCTGGCAAAAATATATATATCCCAAGTAGTATGTGAGCTCTCAAACTAGAAATTAGCCAAATAGAGAATAGGTTCAATTCCAACACTCTGACAAAATTAAACTTGCTTGGTCACATCCACTGTGAGAGAAAAAGCAGGCCTGTGGAGGTGGTGCCAGTGAGAGCATGGTGAAAGACTGATTTAAAATTTGCCTTAAGGTCTAAGGGGATTTGCTTGCATTTAGTAGAAATAAGCAAAACACAAGAAGCTTTAGTACTGCATATAAAATGTCATCAATCAAGTCCCTATCTAAAGTCAGCTGGCTTTGGGGGAGAGTTAAATGACATGTATACCAGGAGATGCTGGCTGAACATCAAAGGAAAACCACAGCATGGTGCCAATGACCATATTTCATTTTTATTAAATCATTTATTGTAAATCATAGAACAATAGATTAAGAAAGATGTCTGTTGTTAGAATTTATGGATTTATCTTTCCTCTTTCAAAAATATAAAATATATGTTTATTCTGACATTCTGTGCACCAAAGGAAAACAGTCATGTATTTTCCATTATCTTAGGATTGCGCCTTTCACCTCTGTGTGCTTAAATAAACCACAACATCATAGAAAGTGAATGCAGACTGAATTCCTCTTCAGATCTTTTCTATAAAACAACTAATTAAGAAACAGGTTTTAACTCCCAATGTGTTAGAAAACAAAAGGTTTGGTGAAAATTTTCTGACTAATACTCTCTTCGTTCTGAAAACAATTTTGTTCTCTCAGGTCACTACTAATTTCATAAGCACAGCATTAACATTAGGCAAAGCTGCCTGCATCAGTCTCTAAGCTCTGTACACTGTTTTTATCATGTACTCATATCTGAAATCCTTCTTTACCTCATGTACTCCTCTTTCTCTCTCTCCACCATGAAAAACAAACAAACAAAAGGACTATGTCCACATCGTGGAACTGCTCTTCCACACTCTTCTGTGAACCTGGCACTCCCGGTGCTGTAATTTTCATTAGATGGTAATTATTCCTGAATCAAAGCCTCTGCTAGGCTGCCGCCATCCCCACCCCAATCATGATTTTGTACCTCCTCCTTTGTACCTGCTGGAAACTGTCAATAGATGATCTACTCATACTTCAAACAAAATCCAATTCCATCCCATATTCTGGAGCCCTTCGCCTTCACTGCTTCATTCACTAAGTGATTTGTGGTGTCAACCCTGTGTTCTCACTCTTATGATCACAGAGCCAGGGATGTTTTCTTTCTAGTAAGATTAAACTCGGAAATATTTTAGGTTTTGGAGTCATGTTGGATAATGCACAGGAATCAGTTTTGTTTTTAGTTACATATCTACCACACACGTTTTGATTTCCATATCCTGTATCCCAGGTATTCTCATCATCAAACCAGTTTATAGTGGAAAACATTTTCACATATAGTAAATTACATATATATATATATATATATATATATATATATATATATATATATATATATATATATCTTTTTAGCCCAAATTCATAATGAAATAGTCAAAAATCATTTACGTTTCAGAATTTCACTTGATGTCTCATTCTTTGCAATTTTTAACTTTAGGAATTTTCTTTCTTAAGGTTTTTAATAGCTTAATTGAAAAATAATATTCATCGAATAAATTATACATATTTAAATTAAATAATTTGAGCACTTTATCAATGTATTACTTTTTGGTACATTTTATGTGGATATATAATTTGAATTCCATCTAAGCCACTCTTTAAACATCCCAATTACCTGAATTCAGAAAAAAATTTATGAGCAGTTACTCTAATAACTGTTCCCTCCAGTCCTGCCTGTGCTTTCTGTCTCCAGAAATTTGAATCTTTAACACATATCACAGAAATGGAATCAGATTCTGTAGACTTGACTGTGGTAACATTGTACGGATTTCTCGGATTTTTCTATCAGAGCTTTGTTCTGTACTGACCAAAATCTCACTGTGTTGATTTATCACTTGTCATTGCTAGTCTTATGGAAACTCAAATTTACCATGCAGAAGAAATGAAGTGGTACATCGACAATCTCAACTGCAGTTTTGAGAATAATTTATCTCCACATCCCACATCTAACTTTTGTGTTTGTCAGACACTTGTTTGGATATTTTCTTCTTACTCTTAGGTTCTTGCAGCAGCCTCACCTTTTACTTACTTTGCTCTCAGGACTTCATCTGCACTAATTCATACCAGCTTGGTTTAACTGAGCAGTATTGCACCAAACCCAGCAATTATTCCCAACATAGGCAGTGAACTGAAAATAATGAATTTCTAAAATCTCCAAAGCTTCAAAGCTTAAGTCTGCAAGGCTCATTCTAGGACCTGAAGCCTAACAAGGAAGTTAAGTGTTGTTGAGGAAGTGAGGAAGTCAGATGTTCCCTTCACCATCTTTACCCCCATGCTTAGGATTTCTCTACACTGTGACTGTGGATGTGTGTGCAAATGGCAACATAACTGTCATTCCTGCACCCTTGACTGCATCTCTTCTGTCTATGCTTCTTGCGGGGGCTGCAACATCTTACACAAATTCCTTAGCTCTTAAATGCAGTTTTGTGCAATGAGTAGATACTTCTCTTACAGGATTTCCTACTTGACACACCCTAAAGTCATCTGTGAATGGAGTCTCAGTTGATCAGATTAGGGTGGGTATTTTGTATAGGAGATTGCTTGATTGCCAATTGATCAAGAAGAGTCCATACTACTGGGACCTACAGCATTCTTTGTGCAGGTGGCCCTGGGCTGTCTAAGAAATTGGTCTAGCCTAACGAAGTCATCAAGCATCATTTCTTCATGTTTTCTGCTGTACTTCCTTTATTGTGACTGAGTTTCCTATTCTAAAGTAATGTCCTTCAGATAATAAGGGGGCCATCCTTCAGATTACTGCCTTGAGTATCTCCAGAAGTCATCCTGACGTCCTTCAGTGATAGACAACAGCCTAGGAGTATTTTCCAGAGATGCTGATTAATGTTTGTCAACTTGAAACAAAATGGAGTCACCTTGGAAGAGGGAACTTCAGTGAGAAATTTCCTCCACCAAATTGGCATGAAGGCAAATCTGTGGGGTATTTTCATGACTAATACCACACTCAGTCAGGTGGGAGTTCCCAGACCCCTGTGGACAATGCCACTACTGGGCAGCTGGCCTTTGATTGTACAAGAAAGCAGACTGAGTTAGCCAGAGGAAGCAAGCCAGTAAGCAGTGTTCTTCCATGGTTTAAGATTCTGTTTATTAGCCGGGCTTTAATCCCAGCACTCGGGAGGCAGAGGTGGGTGGATTTCTGAGTTCGAGGCCAGCCTGGTCTGCAAAGTGAGTTCCAGGACAGCCAGGGCTATACAGAGAAATCCTGGGGAGCAGGGCAGGGGCTCGGGGAGGGTATAGGGGACTTTGGTATAACATCTGAAATGTAAATGAAGAAAATATCTAATAAAAATGGGGAAAAAAA
>LR751603.1:101939-154963 GCA_902729485.2 Mus minutoides
TAGCTTTTGGCAAGATAGCCATTTTTACTATATTGATTCTGCCAATCCATGAGCATGGGAGATCCTTCCATCTTCTGAGATCTTCCTCAATTTCTTTCTTCAGAGACTTGAAGTTCTTGTCATACAAATCTTTCACTTCCTTCGTAGGAGTCACACCAAGATATTTTATACTGTTAGTGACTATTGTGAAGGGTGATGTGGGAAAGAATTTTTAACCAATCCAAAATCTGATAGGAGGCTAATATCCAATATTTACAAAGAGCTCAAGAAGCTGAACTCCAGAAATTCAAATAACCCCATTAAAACTGGGGTACAGAGCTAAACAAAGAATTCTCAACTGAAGAATGCCAAAGGGCTGAGAAGCACCTTAAAATTTTTTCAAAATCCTTAATCATCAAAGAAATGCAAATCAAATCAACCCTGAGATTCTACCTCACACCAGTCAGAATGGCTAAGATCAAAAATTCAGGTGACAACAGATGCTGGTGAGGATGTGGAGAAAGAGGAACACTCCTTCATTGCTGGTGGGATTGCAAGCTGGTACAACCACTCTGGAAATCAGTCTGGCGTTTCTCAGAAAACTGGACATAGTACTACTGAAAGATCCAGCAATACCTCTACTGGGCATATACCCAGAAGATGTTCCAACTGGTATCAAGGATACATGCTCCACTATGTTCATAGCAGCCTTATTTATAATAGCCAGAAGCCGGAAAGAACGCAGATGTCCCTCAACAGAGGAATGGATACCCAAAATGTGGTACGTTAACACAATGGAGTACTACTCAGCTATTAAAAACAATGAGTTTATGAAATTCCTAGGCAAATGGATGGATCTGGAGGGTATCATCCTGAGTGAGGTAACCCAATCAGAAAAGAAGTCACTTGATATGTACTCACTGATAAGTGGATATTATCCCAGAAACCTAGAATACCCAAGATACAATTTCCAAAACACAAGAAAATCAAGAAAGACCAACGCATGGGAACTGTTTCTATCTCATCCCTTTAGTTCAGGTCACACAGCCTCACCTGCTTTGTTTTGGATGAATGGACTTTATGTTCCTTTGGCCTTGACTGTTCATCTGGTTCCTGTCCTCCCATCAGTTTTAATCTTTATTCTTTTAGAGAAGTCAAGACACTCATCATTATTTTATTTTCAGTTCATGGCTCAAACTGATGTATAACCTGAACTAGCTTAGCTCCTTTATTTCTGACTTTGAGATACAGACATATTGGACATTTCCTTTCAAAATGCCTTCTCACCTAGAACAAAGACTCTCACAGTGGAGTTTTGATCAAATATATACCTTGATATTTCTAAGGTCCCTCTGGCAATCTCTATATGAAAAAAAAAAAAAAACTAGAATGTAAGTTTCTTTTCTATCCTTAAAAGTATCTGGTCTTTTTCAGGGCTAACCAGCACATTGCTTTCCTTGAAGGCTGTAGAAGACATACCTCATTTTCAAAGTTGAGTGTGCCTGACAAGTATAGACAACTTGAGGTTTTATAAGTTAGAGACTTTCTTTTATTTCTGTAGAGTATAATGTCAGAAAGGATGGAATTCCACAAGAAATAATGTAAAGCTAATAAAAAAAGCAGAATTCCATAAGAATGCCTTGGCTTCCTGGTTGCTAACTCCACAGCTGTACATTGTTTGTATTTTCTTAACTAAGCAGCTGCTGGATCCCACAAGGTGGTATATACAATAATGCTTAAATTCTATCATCTCAAGTCCAGATCTGAAGATCAGTGGGGTGATTTATCTTCACTCCGTATTCTACAAGAGAGTGGCTAGGACTAATTAATTATCAATTAAAGCATCGCAAATAAAGATACCCCTACAGAATATATATATATATATGGTATACTACTACCTCAACTATTGAAAGAATGTAACTCTGTGCTTCCCACATTTGTACACATATCTGTGTGCAGGAAATGAAAAGCACCTTGTGCCTATGTCCCTGAATTTCTCATTGTAATTATTATGGTAAACCCAAGGCCTGAATGTTTTTAGAGCAACCAACATATTGCTAACATGCAACTATGGGTATAACATATTTTTACTTACTTATTTCCAAAAGTTTCAATACATTTTGAATATAAATGTTAAAACTTGGTCCTGGCCTCTCCCACTGGTTTGCATGAGAAAAAAAAATTCCCTTTTCCATGTGGAAGAAGCTGATTTGCCACATGCTAAAATAAATGTAACATTCCCATAAAGCATAGCCCTGAATTGTAGTGTTGGAGATTCCATTTGCTTGTTTCTCTCTGTGTTTCATCTGTGGGTCGGATAATTACAGTGGAGTCCCAGCAGCATATGGCAGTAGGCTGGGGAGAAGAAATCCAAATGAGAACAAAAACACAAATACAGAAATAAACATAAGTCAAGCCTGTGTGGCTGTGTCGCTTTCTTTCATCTTTCTGTGAGGTTAATTAACTACACAATATGTCTTTGCCACTCTGATGCATCTGCAGTGTCCCAGAAGGCACCTTCTTCACTATCTAAATTACAGCATTGCCTTGTGGAAATAAGGTTTTTAGTTTAACTAATGTTAAGTAAATTCTTCTAGGCAACAAGTGGACATTAGCTATTATCCATGTTATGAATAGAAGCCCCATTGTGACATCTCTTGGAGTCCAAGAGCTTATGTGGAAAGACCTCCAATATGCAGTACACTCTTGCCAAGGAAAGCCCTACCCTATATCCCATTAAACCAATCAAATACCTCCATGATCCCCATTAGGTTTGCTTTAAAGGTTTGGACAAAAATAACTGTAAATGTGTTTTGAAATTATTTGACAAGTGAATAAAACAACCCACAAATTGTTTTCAAATGATGAATATGATATTCTCTTTTTTGAAGATTCACTTACTTCTATTTTATGTCTATGAATGTTTTGCATGCATCTGTGCATGTGTGACACTTGCAGATCTGGCATCCACAAAGGCCAGAATAAGGTGCTAGATCTCCAGAAACTGGAGTTACAGACAATTGTGAGTTATATTGGATGCTGGGAACTAAACCAGGTCTTCTGCAGGAGCTGCAAGTGGTGTTAATTGCAGAACCATCATGGTAACCCTGACACAGCACCTTTAATGATTCTAAGTTAAGCATCATTTGTTTTGATTCTTTGAATTCTGTCTTTCTGTTAGCCACTTAAATGTCTCTTTAAATTCCCAAATACTTTCATGTCATGTCTAGTACATGGTGGATAAATGGGATGCTACTGATCCAAGTCTAGACTGCAGTGAAAAACTGAATCCTCAAAGGAAGAATTTATGACCAGGAGGTCATTTATGATCATGGAACTCTAGGTACAGATATTGCTGCTACAAGTAGTCAGGGCACAGCAATCCACTGACAATTGTTCTTTAGTCCCCAACATCTCCAATCAGAACATGCCCAGAGCCTTCCCTTTTCCCATTAAAAACCTCTCACTTCCATAACTGTCTATGGACCCACTGGCAGTGACAAGTGGCTGACTTTTTGCTATGGAGAAAATAGCTTCTGCTCACTCTTACACAGAAGACTATTCTGTTCTTTAAGGCTGCAAGGGAACAGCAGAAAGAAGCTGATGATGGAATGTCAGGTCTGCTGGCACCTCTCAATCACATTTGCTTTGACAGTTCAAGAAGACATTGCACACTTAATGGATGAAGGAGTCAATGATATATTGTAGACTCAGTAACCATTCAGTTCTACCCTAAAGATGTTACAGCTCATTATAATTGATGAAATAGTAATGTCATTAAATAATGAATTTCTTTTCTTAATAATCTTTAGAAATTGAGTGAGTTTATACATAAGGCTATGTAATCCCTACCTAAAGGTAAAATCCACTTAAGAGTATTGAAATCTAATTAGAATAATCATTATTAAGAGAACTTGCTATTAGTCACGTAAAATTATTCATCTTTTGACCATGAAAATCTGTGGAATTACAATAATTTCTATAACGTGGATTGTATTACTAAATATTAAATATTGCACAAATGAAAGTGTGGAACAATGGACCTCTTGTTTCCTTTTCTTGCTCCCTACCTCATGCCATTGTGTTTCCAACATTTTCTCACTAATTCCACAGCATGACGCAAGAAGTTGAGATGTCGAAAATCATCTTTTCTTGTCACTTTTTCAAAGACAAACCAGTGGGGAGAGAAGCATAGATCTCAACTTTAGATGTCCAAGACTAATTAAATAGCAGGCTTCTATTTGATCACCCAGATTTCCCTTCTGAGGTCTAGAAGGACAACAGCCCTGGCTAGTTATAGAAGCCTTCAATGTTCTTGTTTGATTACTGATGTACTCTTCCCAAAACACAGGAAAACATGAACTCATGAGTGCATGGGAGAATGATACATAAGTGTTTTAAATGAAGCTTTATTCATTCCTCTTATCTCTATGTGTCCTTATCATACATAATTACATCACACAAGCACACACATATGCACACAAGAGAGAGAGAGTGAGAGAGAGAGAGAGAGAGAGAGAGACTGAAACTGCAAGATCTTTACAAATAGCAATAATGATAATGAAATAATAAGAAATGAAAAAAATTACAACTCAAATTTTCAGAGGTGTAAACTGGAAACTCTCACAACCTAAGAATGAGTTCTTTTCAAACATGAATTTAAATCTGGATAGATTTACCCATTCCTTCGTATTAGAGAAGAGATTTGGAATAATATTCTAATATGAGGCTAAAGCCATATGTCTTAAATTACTAAGTTAAAGCCATCCACTGTTAATCAAATGACTGACACTTGTAACTTAACTCAGAAGTAAGAAGGGTTTCAGTGAGAAACTGGGAGCTGGGTTAGTGGTTACAGGCACAAGCTGCTCTTGCAGAGAACCTGAGATTGATTCCCAGCAACTACATGGTGGAGCACACCATCTGTATCCTCAGTTTCAGGAGCTCTGATGCTGTATTATCACTTCAGTGAGCACCACCCACAAAAATATGCCCAGGCATATATGCACACAAAAATCATATAAATAAATTCAATAAGGATAATTTTAAATTTCTTTAAAATGTGTCAGTTACTTGACANACCTGAGATTGATTCCCAGCAACTACATGGTGGAGCACACCATCTGTATCCTCAGTTTCAGGAGCTCTGATGCTGTATTATCACTTCAGTGAGCACCACCCACAAAAATATGCCCAGGCATATATGCACACAAAAATCATATAAATAAATTCAATAAGGATAATTTTAAATTTCTTTAAAATGTGTCAGTTACTTGACATGTACATACAATGTGCAATTATCAAATCACAGCGGTTAGTGTTCAGGATTGTCCCTGTCCAATCACATTAAGGCAGCGGAAGGCTTGTGATTGGACAGGAGAAGAGAGGCAGAGCGAGGTGTTGAGGAGACAGAGAGAGAGAGAAGTCTGAGGAGGAGAGGGAGAACCAGAATGGAGGGTGATATGGTGTTATCAAAAAGTTAGAATAATTGTGTTAAAGCTTTATTCTTATCATTTGACTCTGAAATTATTGTATTGGCATCTTGTAAAATGTGTTATTTATTATTAATACATAAATCTGATTGGCTAATTAAGCATTAAGAGTCTTGATTCTCCCGGATAATCAAGTGTTGATATTGCTAAGCAGGGGGGGGGGGGGGTCGGAATTGTGTGAAAGTGAGAGGAACTCGGGGCCCTATCTGAGAGATAGCCTGGTGGGAGTCATGTGGCCTCACAGGGCTGGCGAGAGACTGAGTGTTTAAGATCACCTGGCACAGGAGCTAGCTCTAGATATTTCTAGATATTTCCTGCAACAGGTTAGCATTTAATTCTTTAAATGTTCTTTTTAATTTGACCAATATGTAGCACTTATACATATTTATGAGCTGCCAAATGAGATATTTGAATTTCCTAGCTTCTGTCTGCTCATTTTTCTTTTATTTATTTATTTATTTATTTATTATTAGATAATTTCTTCATTTACATTACAAGTGTTATCCCATAAGTCCCCTATACCCTCCCCCCACCCTGCTCCCCTACCCACCCACTTCCACTACTTGGCCCTGGCATTCCCCTATACTGGAGCATATAAACATTGTTAGACCAAGGGCCTTTCTTCCCCAGTAATGGCCAACTAGGCCATCTTCTAATACATAAGCAGCTAGAGGCATGAGTTCTGGGGGTTCTGATTAGTTCATATTGTTGTTCCATCTATAGGGTTGCAGACCCCCACAGCTCTTGGGTACTCTCTCTAGCTCCTACATTGGGGACCCTGTGTTCTGCCCTATAGATGATTGTGAGCATCCACTTCTGTATTTGTCAGGGACTGTCAAAGCCTCACAGGAGACTGCTATATCAGGGTTCTTTCAGCAATATCCTGCTGGCGTATGCAGTAGTGTCTGAATTTGGCTGCTGATTATGTGATGGGCCACCCGGGTGGGGCATTCTCTGGATGGTCCATCCTTTCGTTTTAGCTCCAAACTCTGTCTCTGCACCTCCTTCCATGTATATTTTAATCCCTGTTATAGGGAGGAATGAAGTATCTACAATTGGTCTTTCTTGATTTACTTGTATTTTGGAAATTGTATCTTGGGTATTCTAGGTTTCTGGGCTAATATCCGCTTATCAGTGAGTGAATATTAAGTGACTTCTTTTGTAATTGGGTTACCTCACTCAGTATGATATCCTCCAGATACATCCATTTGCTCAAGAATTTCATAAATTCATTGTTTTTAATAGCTGAGTAGTACTCCATTGTGTAAATGTACCACATTTTGGGTATCCATTCCTCTGTTGAGGGACATCTGGGTTCTTTCCAGCTTCTGGCTATTATGAATAAGGCTGCTATGAACATAGTGGAGCATTTGTCCTTGTTATCAGTTGGAATATCTTCTGGGTATATGCCCAATAGAGGTATTGCTGAATCTTTCGGTACTACTATGCCCAGTTTTCTGAGAAACCGCCAGACTGATTTCCAGAGTAGTTGTACCAGCTTGCAATCCCACCAGCAATGAAGGAGTGTTCCTCTTTCTCCACATCCTTGCCAGCATCTGCTGTTCCCTGAATTTTTGATCTTAGCCATTCTGACTGGTATGAGGTGGAATCTCAGGGTTGTTTTGATTTGCATTTCTCTGATGATTAAGGATTTTGAACATTTTTAAAGTGCTTCTCAGCCTTTTGGCATTCTTCAGTTGAGAATTCTTTGTTTAGCTCTGTACCCCATTTTTAATGGGGTTATTTGAATTTCTGGAGTTCAGCTTCTTGAGCTCTTTGTAAATATTGGATATTAGCCTCCTATCATATTTAGGATTGGTAAAAATTCTTTCCCAATCTGTTGATGTCCTTTTTGTCTTATTGACAGTATCTTTTGCCTTACAGTAGCTTTGCAGTTTCATGAGGTCCCATTTGTCAATTTGTGATCTTACAGCACAGGCCATTGGTGTTCTGTTTAGGAATTTTACCCCTGTACCCATTTCTTCAAGGGTTTTCCCCACTTTCTCCCCTATGAATTTTAGTGTCTCTGGTTTTATGTGGAGGTCTTTGATCCACTTAGACTTGAGCTTTGTACAAGGAGGTAGGAATGGATCATTCGCATTCTTCTATATGTTGACCGCCAGTTGTGCCAGCACCATTTGTTGAAAATGCTGTCTTTTTTCCACTGGATAGTTTTAGTTCCGTTGTCAAAGATAAGGTGACCAAAGGTGTGTGGGTTTATTTCTGGGTCTTCAATTCTATTCCATTGGTCTACCTGTCTGTTGTTATACCAGTACCATGCAATTTTTATCACAATTGCTCTGTAGTACAGCTTGAGGTCAGGCATGGTCATTCCACCAGAGGTTCTTTTATTGTTGAGGATAGTTTTTGCTATACTAGTTTTTTATTATTCCAGACTAATTTGCAAATTGCCTTTTCTATCTCAGTGAAGATTTCAGTTGGAGTTTTGATGGGGATTGCATTGAATCTGTAGATTGCTTTCGGCAGGATAGTCATTTTGACTATATTAATCCTGCCAATCCATGAGCATGGGAGATCTTTCCATCTTCTGAGATTTTCTTCAAATTCTTTCTTCAGAGACTTGAAGTTCTTGTCATACCGATCTTTCACTTCGTTAAACTCACACCAAGCTATTTTATATTATTTGTGACTATTGTGAAGAGTGTTGTTTCCCTAATTTCTTTCTCATCCTGTTTATCTTTTGTGCAGAGAAAGGCCACTGATTTGTTTGAGTTAATTTTATATCCAGATACAGTGCTAAAGCTGTTTATCAGGTTTAGGAGTTCTCTGGTAGAATGTATCATGTACCACTGACAACTCTTAGGCACCAGAGCTATGTATCTGTATTAAGGTACTTGTTACCTATAATCCTTCTATCGGTATCCATCCTTCTTAGCATGCCAATCAACTTGTTAAATATCCACAAATGAGAGAGAACATATAGAATGTATTTTTCTGTCACTGATTTTTTTTTTCAGTTAACAACATGTCCGCCGCATTCTTCCATTTTGCTTCAAATGACAGAATGTCATCCTTTCATGGCTACATTATAGTTCATATAGTCCATGTATCATGATTTTCTTATTTTTTTTAAGGGCTGATAGGCTTGTGGGTTAATTTCCCAATATCTTTGCTGTTGTGAACAGTGCATAATACCAAGAGTTGCATATATAATAATGGCTGAATTTTATCCACATATATACCCATTGTAGACATAGGTTTTAGAGGTCACTTTAGCCTACATACTGTTCCCCTACAGTGCCTTAATAGTTTACACTCCCGGTGACAATGCATAAGAGGTCTCTGTTTACCACATATTCAACAGTATGTTTTGGTCATCTGATAGTAGAGTAGATGATGTCATATTATGGTTTGAGTCAATAGCTCTTAACCCAATTATGTTAGGGTTGTTAACTCAAAGACTAGTGTGTATGTCATGTGAACAGGTATGATATTGTTTTCTCATATAACTAATGTCCAAATGTAATTGTGTCCGTGGTAGCAATAAAAGGATATCTTTGTTAGCACACTAAGCACAGTGCCTCTGCTTCCAGCAGAATTAGACAATTGTCATTGAAATCCTTAAATGAAATTTCTTCTTCAACTCATTGATGGTAGGAGCTTGTGTTTAATATTTTTTCTCACTTTGCAGGAAAACTAGAAAACCTCAAACCCAAAAGACTGTGATGTAGGCTTCTTCAGAGCAGGGTCTATAAAGGGTGACTGTTTCCAGCTAAAACTGAATGACTAAACTTTCCAGAGAGCAGGTGTTGGGTTCAGCAGGGTCCTAATGCCAAGAGCACATTTACATTCAAATTAAACTGAACATAATTAGAATTTACCTCCTCCATGTGGGGATGCCTTAGTGTAAGAAAAGAAAATAATCTCAGCCCCACTTATGCAAACTGTGAATTCGATTTTATATGTGAAACACCCATCCTGGCCATGCTAATGAAGATACTGAATATTAATTAGCTCAATAATTTTCCTCTGGAGTACTACCATGTATTTATCTTTCCATTAACTTTTCCATTATTTACCATGTATTCTATTATGAAAATAAAAAGCCTAGACACATATGCAAAACAGTGACTGTAAATACAATTATTATGTTAGCCAATATCATTCTTTTTAGAAAAATATTTAAAGAGAGGATGTATAAAACTCCTGTCCATTACCTTTCTCCAGCATGCTACTGGTGCTCTTACCAAAGCAGCTAACTTTTCCTCAATGTGAAGTCTGTAATTTCTCACCTTTAAGCCAATCTTATCCCTCCCCACACTGACACTGAGACTATTGAAGAATCATGTTGTCTTTCAGCTTTGTGATCAGCTTTCTGTAATTATAACAAAATACCCAAAATAATATACTTAAAAGGTTTATTTTGGTATAGTTTTGAATGCTCAAGACTAGGTCTATCCCATTGCTTTGGGTCCATGAAGAGACAACACACATATCAGGACAGGAACATATGGCAGAGTAAAGCTACTTGCTTCATGACCAGGAATCAAAAGAAATATGGAAAGCAACCAAGTTCCCACAACTGCACTCAATGACACTCTGCCAATGAACTTGTACTGGCTGGTTTTGTGACTCAACTTGACCAAGCTGGAGTCATCAGAGAGGAAATGCCTTCATGAGATCCTGTTGTAAGGAATTTTTTAGTTAGTAAATGATAGGAGAGGTCCCAGCCCATGATGAATAATGGCATCTCTGGGATGGTGCTTCTGGATTCTATAAGAAAGCAGGTTGAAGAAGCCAGAGGAATCAAGCCAATAAGCAGCAATGTTCCATATCCTCTGTATCATCTCCTGATTCCAGGTTCCAGCCTTGCTTGAGTTCCTGTCCTGATTTCTTCCAATGATGGACTATGATTGGAAAGAGTAAACTAAATAAACTTTATTCTCCCTGCCAGGGACCTTCTGGGCATCACAGGGTTGCTGAGGAAAGCAGTAGTGGGGATGTTGGCAATTGCTAGGGCAAAAGTAGCTTGTTTTGGTAAATCTTTCCTTCTGTAATTCTTCACTATTCTTAGGCCACAAACCAATGGTAATTAACAGCTGCTGTTTAACAGCCCTGGGATAAAGTAAAGAAGTTAGCTTATTCAAGACTCAAAGTTTCATTAACTCTTTGAGAGCCAGAAAAAATGAAAAGAAAGTCATGCACACAGAAAATCTTTACACAGGAAATATACACAAACACATACACATTCACTCATAAACATACACACACACACACACACACACACACACACTAGTTGGGCCTGAATACTTGTCTCATCAGCTCTACAAATGTTTATGCATTCTTACATACATACACATATAACTACATATGTATGTAAAAACAGACATGCACATGCATACATTTGGATTAATGGGGTAGAGAATGCCAAGCCATACACATACATTTGGTGGGTGGATGGGACAGAGCCCCAGATGCTACCACCTTATTATTCCTTTGCTTTGGCCTTTTTGTAATTTCTTATACAAAAGTTATTTAGAAAATTACTTCATAACTAAAATGTTTCACCAAACAGGAGTTACAGAAGAATTTTGATAGTTAAGTTCAGAGCAGTACTTCACGCTACAAAGTCATTATATGTTCAAAGCAACAGTTTCACGTGGCTTTGCTTTACCACAGTGCACTTCTGTGACTTAGCCACAACTATTTCTCTTTTTAGTGTAATGTAGCAAGATTTCCCTTATCCAATTAATTTAATTATTTATACTCAAAAAGCCTGAGATTGGACAGGGAAAAGGAAGGTGGAGTGAGGAGTTGGAAACATAAGGATGGAGGAGACAGGTAGGGAAGAAGGAAGCAAATGGAGGACAAACAGGATGATTAAGATTCCACATAGTTTTAAAAAGCCACAGGTAGATATAATATCATATAGGGATAGAGTAATTGGAGTTACTTGTCTAATATAGGTGGGTAGCTATATAAATCTGACTAATTATAAGTTTCTAGAGTTTCGATTTTACAAGGTTACTGGAAATTATGATAGCTAACCACAAGGTAGGCAGTTGGTGTGTGGGGCTGGCATAACAGTGACCCACCAAGGGAACTTAGTGAGTCTGGTATAGACTTTTCAGGATCTCTAAACCAAGAGAGACTAGTGAGTTCAGAACACCCCACGAAATATGAAATATGGCCTGCTGGTGCATGGTGTAGCATGGGAATTTGTCTTTTCTCTTTCTAATATTTCCCTCCAACAAGTGGTGTCCCACGCTGGGTGTTACCTATTGCAGGAAATAATAAAAAGACCGACAAGCTCCTGTGCACCGACAGGCCATAGAGCTCCAGCGGGGTGTTCTCAACTCGGCAGTCTCTCTTGATATGGAGCTCCCGAAATGTCTGTACCAAACTCGCTAAGTTCCCTTAGTGGATCACAACGATGGTCCACCCCTCAGTCAGCTGCCATAACACTCAGTAACCTGATAGAAACAAAACTCCAGAAACTTATAATTAATCAGTCAGATTTATATATCAGTAAGTTCTCAGTTCACAAGATGCCATACAATAATTTCTGAGCCAATTGATAATAATACAAGCTGCCCACCTAGATTAGACAAGGTATCCCAATTATTCTGTCCTTTTAAGATATTCATAACTATCTGTGGCTATTTAAAACCATGCAACATCAGGATCTTTGTCCTCGCCCACCATCTTCCTCTCTCTCTTCCCCCTGTCTCCTCTGTCTCTGTCTCTGCAACTCTTTGCTCCACCTCCCTTTTCCCTGTCCAATCACAGGCATCTTGTTGTATAAATAATTAAATTAATTGGACAGGGAAAATCCTGCTATAGTGTAATTATAAAAGCTATTAGTATTTCTTATTATGCACTCTTTACTTACTATTCTATGAGGAGTGGGCACATTCTATTTTGACTTTATTACATCTTTCTGGCAAAGCAGCTAAAACTATCTCCCCAACATTTTCATTCTAAAATTATCAAATCAGAAAATCTAAAAATTAATTAATTCATCTAAACATCATTAGTTCATGAAAGTTCATCTTCATGTTGATCTGCAGGAAATTTGCTCAATAGGGTGGGCTGATGCCCAGGAATCATAAAGCTATGTAATAGTGATAGAAAAGGCACATCAGCAGTAAGAACCAATCCTGGGATGAAGTCTCTTGGGACTTTGCCTCTCAGAGCTCTTCCATCATAGGTCATGCAAAAAACAAACAAACAAACAAACAAACAACAACAACAATAAAAATAACAGTGGGCTACCTCCAGGAAAGTCACCTACTAGCATGACCCTCTCCTAGATGATTCCTGACACCTCCCCGCCTTGCTTTTTAGTCATGGTTTTTCATCCCAGCAATAAAACCCCTAACTAGGACAAACCTAAAGACCTCTCACAAGTTTGCTGCTATTAAAAGTTCCACTGCACTGGCTAGTAAACTACCCAACGAACCATTTTTTACAGGAGTCTTTGAGGGGCATTAAGTTTCAAGCTGTATCAACCTGCACTGCCTATACTGGCTGCTGCTTCTCCACTTACATGACTGTGTCCTTTTAAACTAGGAGCCAAATGCATCATCAGCCTTACTGTAAAGTTCTGTTGTCATCTATTTGTCACAACAATGAGAAATGTTACTAAGACCTCCTTGCCAGAATGATGCCTCCCACTAGATGTTCATGACCTAGTCCCTGACATTTTAAATATGTTGCTTTTCATTAAAAATGTTTGCAGATATGATTATCTGCAAGGTTGGGGACCTTGAGATGACATGCTAATCCTGAGTTTTCTGGGAAAGTGGAGTTAAATACTTAAATCTGTAAAAGCAGAAATGTTTCCTGACTATCATCAAATAGAGATGTGACTTTATCAGAAGGGTTAGAGATCAGCAACATCACTCAATGAAGGTGGAATCAGGAGCTATGAGCTAGAGAATGCAACTGGCCCCCAGAAGCAGGAGAATCAAGGCATTGTGATGACTATCATAAATCTATCATATGGTTAGATGGAGCATCCTGGCAGCATGTTATTTCTTAAATCATGAAGTTGTTAGATAGTCCTACACTTAAAAATTAGAGTAACAAGGGTTATATCACATATACCATGAGACTTCAAGAGAATATAGGACCCACCCAAATCCTTCACATGTGCTAGCTTGAAATATCTTTATAAGACAAAGAAAACTTAGCAGGTTTAGGTTTTATTATGGGAATGAAGGAGGAACAGGGGAACAGATCCACATATAGATTAGAGACTGGCATGGTTTCATCTTTCCACAAGAACTAAAAAAGAAGTAACCAAGACTTTTATATCCTTTTAATCTACTGGTTGATACATAAACAGGAGAAAATAAGAATGAAACTTAAAGGTTATAAGTAGTCAAACACAAAAGAAAATGGAACCAAATTGTTTCCTGTGTGCCACACATATAGCCTAGTTACCTACCATGCGTGAGATACTAGTTGAATCTGTAGCTCTAAAAAAAAAGAAAAGACATAAAGGGATTATTTATTACAAAGGGATTTGGGGGATGTGAGGGATGTTGCCATGTGTAAAGCTGAGAATACACTTACACTGGGTCACTGTGAAGACTGCATGTCTGAATCACTGCATATACCACATCTAGGTTCACAGAGCGCAAAGTTCTAGGGTACAAAAGACCACAAGCAAGCCCTTATGAAACATTTCTATATTTCAACACTAGGTTTGGGAACTTGAAGCCAAAGAGTACATTTTGCACTATGCCTGTAAATGTGTGTACACACACACACACACACACACACACACACACACACACACATATAGTAGAGTGCAGATGGACATGTGTGCATTCATTTGAACCCAGTAGTCAATCACATATGTCACAACGCTGTTAACATCCACTTTAGTTTTTGAGATTAGGTCTCTCATTAGCCTATAACTTAGCAAGTATGTTCGCTTTCCTGGCCAGTGAACCCTAAGAATCCAACTTTCTGCCTCCCAAAGCTGAGATTATAAATTCAGAACAACTTACCCATAATTTTTATACAGTCTCTTGAAATCTAATACAGGTCCTCATCTATGTACTGCAAGCACTTTACCACCTGAACCATCTTCCCAGCCTGCTTGCTTTATCTCAGTGTAAAAAAAGGCTGTGAGGTTGTATGGACCATAGCCATCACCTACTGCCTATAATCAAACAAACTAGTATCTGCAGAAGGAAATATAAAACACAAGCCACCAATGTTGCTAGAAGACATGCACAGCAAACCCATCTCTAAGATATCCTAATATCATAAAAATGATAGTATTCTTCAAGGCTTTGTTAGGTTTCTAACTTGGGAAATATTCTGTGAGTCACAAACAGAAAATCTTAACACAACAGAAAGACATATAGTTCTGGAGGCTGGAAGACTGAGGCAGAGCCAACTATAGAAATAACACTTACTTGCCTCTTCTTAGCTTCAGGTACTTGCTGGCAATCTTTAGAGTTCCTTGGCTTGGAAGCCATTAACAGCACTGTCTCCCTTGGCATATAAAGTTATCTTTCTGGGTAACTACCATTTAAAGCCATCTCTATATAAAGAGACTACCAAATTTGGATCAGGATCCCACTACTTTCCAGTAGGATCTCAACTTAAACATTTATATTTGCAGAGAACCTAAGTCCCAAATAAAGACAATATAATGCATTTGGGGAGCAGGTTAACATATATAGGGGTCACAACTCAATTCAAGAGAGAGTTTATTTGTAAAGTTAACAATCTAAGATATCGAAAGATGGGCTTTTAATTACCTACGTTTTTTTGTAATCCCTTATAGAAATGGTTCGGAAATTCTAGCCCTTGCTCTCCATGAATGTTCAGGTTATTGATGAGGCAAACATAGAAGCAAGTGGGCAGTACACAGTCACAGTCCTTATGGAAGTGCATGCCTCATTGCAAGGAAGAATAAAATTTAAGAGATAAAACAATTACAAAAAATATTACCCGTCTAATAAAAGTTCAAGCAAACACTATCACCCTAAATTCTGAAACAGTCAAGGCTCAAGTTCACGACTTGCATATAATTGTACTATACATTTTCCCCATAGAAAATACAGCTAATGACATAGGCAGATGACTCCACATCTTAGGAGGCCGTCTAAGATGCAGAAAGCCAGAATTCAGCCATTGTCTTCCACATTGCTGTGTCATAAAAAGGGGTCAAGCTGTCAGTCTTGAAAAAGGAAACATCATAATAGTACTTTTGTGTTATCTGGCAGACCACATGATTCCTGACCCATGATTAAATAAAGTATCTCCTCTTTGAAATACAACTCTGTGATTTTAATGCTTCTGTAGCTGCTTTAAGGTACAACGTTACAAAATAAAGACCAGTAGTTTAATTTCCTATTAAGCAAAAGGAAGAAAATAACAATAGTAGCAAGATATCAAAATTACTACTCAGTAGTACAGATGGCTTGGTTCTAAGCCATACTCAGGAAGCCTCTGGTAAGAGAAGCCTCTGGTAATAGAGGTCACAAATACTTAGATACAGATTTTTTGCAGCTTATGCCCAGCCACTGACCTGGTCAACAATTCTGCCTCTTGATTCTCTCAAATCCTTCTCCATGAGCCTTGAAATTCTCCCTTTCTCTCTTTTCTTCCCCACACTTTGCCTCAGAGCACAAGAGCCAACCAGTTCTTCCCAGCAGCTGTCTTGTGTCCATGCTGTGAAAATGTTTCCTTCATTGTTTCACACTATACTCCATGAGAAAACTCACTTTCTCTCTTCATGAGCCGAACAGGAAAGTGCCTCATGCCAGAAATGGGAAGGAAAACATTTTCCCCCCAATTACAGGGAGAGGGGGGGTCTTCTCATGGTAATCTACAGAATAAGTTAGTGTAATTTTAATCTTAGGCAAAGACATAAAGATATCCTAAATATATGCTTTTTACACCATAGCATGTCATGTCATAAAAGGCAAAGTTGAAAGAGGAGGCAGAGGAGGAAGGGATGGGGGGAAATCACAAAGGGAGAAAGACAATGAAACTGAGAAATACCCTCAAAGGTAACATTTGTGAACTATACTACTCTTCTGGATGGTGAAATATAGGACAGGAATATAATCTATTAAATTAAAATCAGGCAATATAGCAACCTCTGTGTTTTGAGGCATTTCACTCACAGAGAAATTAATATGTCTTTCTAAGGGTATTATACTGACTGAATTAGATTTACATTTAGGTAAAATAAACAAAACTTCCTCTAATTCATGGTTTGTATCAGTTTCATAAATACTTTCTAGTACCTTAAATGTCATCAAAATAAATATTCTGAATATATTTTAGTACATCAAAAAGTACAGATGCCATTTCAGCTTTCTTTCTCTCTCACATATATGTATCTAAATATCTTCACCTCTCAACCATAAAATCTTCCTTATCCTATCTTCAATATGTTTCCAAATGATTCTGATATAATAATGAGCGCATAGTTTTTATGTGGGAGTTATTTTGAATCATGATTTTTTTTTAAGCAACACAATAAAATTATCTCAAGACTGTGAAACTGTCCCTCATTCTGTGGATTGTGAACCAGTGAAGATAACGCTATATGGGTGGTGATTTCACAAAGGAGTCTGTGTCTAGCAGAAGCCTTGAAGAGTGGAGATCTACATTCCTCCTGGACAAAGTACACAACCTGCAACTTCAAAGTGGTATGGTCATGTTTACTTACTGTTAAAAAGAATGCAGACTAAATTGTATCTTTCTATAAATACAATGCATTTCTTCCCTAACTAGTTATTAGCTTTTACCCAAGATACATTCTAAATACCTTATTTTACTATTTCTACATAAATGTGGTAGAAAATATAGTGACTAGGTTGTCTACTACTAAGAATGCCCACCTTGTCTCTCAGAACCTAAGATGTGACTTTTCATAGTGCCTCAAGTACTGTTTAATTGAGGGCTTGCTTACTGTCCAGGGCTTATTCCATTACCACCATGGCTGGGAAAATGGTGGTCTTCAGGAAGGCATAGTACTAGAAAGAAGCTGAGAGTTTTACATCCTGATCAGTGGCAAGCAGGGATTTGGGGTAAGAGAAACTGGCCCTGGCCTTGGTTTTTGAAGCATCAAAGCCCACCCTCAGTGATACTTCTCTGCCAACAAGGCCACACCTCCTCATCATTCCCAAACAGTTCCACTACCTGGGGAATAAGCATTTGAACATTTGAGCCTATGGCAGCTATTCTCACTCACACCACTATGCATGGCAAGAAGAACAATACAGATGTGATTAAATTACAAGCCCTGAAACAAGGAGCTTTACAGAAATATCTTATTGGGTGCAATGTAATCAAAACAGTCCTTGGGAAAGGGGGTTAGATCAAAGAAAGATAAAAGGCACAGGAACAGATGAGTCTGTCCATCTATAAAAGCTGGTAAAGGCAAAAACAAGCAAACAAACAAACAGATTTTCCTCCTCAGCTTCTTGAATTGATTCAGCCTTAGGTTTTTTGCAAGTAAGAACCAAGTCAGGATTCTGTTCTATATAGTAATTAATGTGTTATTTTCACTGGCTGTCTTTGTAATGATTTGTTTTAGCAGCAATAAGTAACATGTACAGTGGAGCTAATTCCTTTTGGTATAAGAGAATTAGTGAAGTGCAGAATTGGAAAGCATGGACCCTGGACCTAACTAGAAAAGGATACTGAGCCATCGAGACATGAGGCTAGGTAACTGAAAATGTCAAGCTTAAATGTTTATTACTTAAAAATGTACATTTTAAAAATAGGTTTGTGAGGGCATGGAGAGATGGTTGAGAGGTTTAAACCATATACTACTTTTGCAGAGAAATCCAAGTTCAATTTCTAGAACTCATCTTTGGTAGCTCAGAACCAGCTGTGGCTCCATATTCAGGAGGATCCATGGGCATCCTCACACATATCCACATAGACACTCACTCACAGACACACACACACACACACACACACACACACACACACACACACACACACAGAATGACACACAGGCACATACAAACACACACACACAGAGAATGACACACAGGCACATACACACACACACACACACACAGAATGACACACAGCACATACACACACACACACACACACACACACACACCACAGTATTAGTTTATTAGCACATCATTTTCCTAAAATTTAAAAGATGTTCTTATTACCGTGGAAAGATTGAAAGCACCTTATGTTTCCTCCACTGCTGAAGGGAAATGAAGCTACCAAAGCTGAGTGGAGCAAAGTTATCCAGTGACCCTTGGGATTTTCTGGCTGAATATTAAGCAGATAGTTAAAGTGCTGAATTTGGGAAACAGATTCCATCTATAAACCCAGAAAATGGAAAGGAAAACAGATTAGATTGTAACTTGGATCATATTTTCTTCGAATATTCTTTTCCAGAAACAAAAGCATAATCAGGCAATTTGTAATCAGCTCTTTATTTTCAATACCAAATCATCCTGTTGGAAAATTTGAAGATAATTGACTTTTTATTCATTTTTAAATACCTAGAACCGTAACTTTAACCTGCCTTCTAAAAACAAATGTGGCTATTTATCTTCACATCAGGATATTTTCCAAAGGTTAGTGTGAAGTAGCTATAAATATGCAGAGATTTCAACAGCTAAGACAAGCATCCCAGTAAATAACGTGATTGAGCTGTGAATATTTAGTGTTTGAAACCCAATGACTTTGTGGCTTAATTTGTATACTGCCTGACTGCTTTGCATATTCAGACAATTTAACAATGTAGACAGTATATGAAGATGGAATCTTAAATGGGATCTGGGGTGTAGAAAGTTTAAAAAGAGAGAGAGAGAGAGAAGTATGAGTTGTGTTTATTTTTCAAAGCTAGGACTGAGTGAGATGCACCCAGAGCAGAAAAGCTCTAAGTGGCTGAGTACATAAAAGTTACAGATATGCAAATCCCCAACACACATCTTCAGATAACTAGTTTTACTCTCTTGTTGAATCTTGATATTCATTGGTCACAATAAAAATTAATAACACAGTATGCAACATCACTTTCACATCTACAGCTTCCTCTATGGTGGCAAATAAGTCATGCCAATGAGTCATTGAGGAAACTTTATGATTTCAGAAGATACATGGGGCTCAAGACTCCTTATGCGTGGAGGTGGTGGGTGTTATCCTAAACCAAACTAAATGAGGTTTTGTGGTTCCACAAAGCTGTATATCCAGTGAAACTGAACTTCAGAGATTCGATAAGAATTAGGTCAATGGAGAGAGCAAATATGGATAGTGCATGCTAATCAATTTGATCTAGATACTACTTATATTAGGACCCTGGAAATGAAACACAAAACATAAAGTGTGGAAATAGTCTCTCTGTATTCTTAAGTTAGCTCTAAGACACTCATAGATATCAAAATCAGTGCTCATTTCCCTTTAATTAAAGAACATTATGGCTGCATATCTCCTGCACATTTCTATACACTTCAATTTTTCAAACCTTATTTTTAACAATGGTTCTTAAATACTTTAACCTCCCTTTTAGCCTACTACCCACCAGAGGTAGTGGAAAAGAAAGGATACAGGGAATGTGGACCTGTTTAGAAAGGTTCTTTGGAGCAACTCCTATCTGTGTTGTCTGAAAATTGGCAGTTCACTTCACAGGTTACCAGGCGGCAGCAGCTCAATCCACTTGCAAACACCTCATGGATACACCTCATGGATATCCCAACATTCAGTAATGTTGAGATAGCAAACCTAAATCAGGAGTGGTGGCACTACCTAGCAGAGATAGCCAGGTTTCAGATTTGCACAATTGGCAGTACCAGCAAGCCAGTCTCTCTCTCTCTCTGCCACTCCATGGTGTCCTGTTTATACACTCCAAACATCATGTGTACTCCAAGTCCCCAGCCTCAGCATATGCCCAAGACCATAGAAGAGGCAAGAAACAGCATTACACACACAGAAGGTTTTTGGTGCTTTTCTCTATATGGAGTCCCAGCAAACGCAACTCAACTATGCAATAAGGTGGAGCAATACATGCATGCTGTTAGCAAAGAATCCTTCATCACATGTCCTTTCACATGCTTGCTTTTGCAAAAAATCCTCTCTCCTGTGTCTGCTTCAGTGAAAAGTTCCTTCATGAGTCTGCCTTAGCCTTTCCCACCTGTGTTCACTTTAACTAAACATTCCTTCATGTGTTTGCCCCAATAAAACACCATCCAACCAATTTTTTCAAAGAACCCCTAAGTTTCCACTTTACATTTCTATTGCTTTTGAACATTTCTTACTAATTTATAATAAACATTAAAATGTACTATAGAATATAGTATATAGAATATCTATAGAATAACAACAACTAAAAAATATGTGCAATATACACATGCTCAATATAGACTCAAAAATTTTAAACTTTTTTATTTTTTACTTTTTTTCCCCAACTTTTTATTAGGTATTTTCTGCTTTTATATTTGAAATGCTATCCCAAAAGTCCCCTATACCCTCCCCCCTGCCCTCCTTCCTATGCACCAACTCCCACTTCTTGGCCCTGGTGTTTCCCTGTACTGGGGCATATAAAGTTTGCAAGACCAAGGGGCCTCTCTTCCCAATGATGGCCGACTAGGCCATCTTCTGCTACATACGCAGCTAGAGACATGAGCTCTGGGGTTACTGGTTAATTAATATTGTTGTTCCTGCTATGGGGTTGCAGACCCCTTCACCTCCTTGGGTACTTACTCTAGATCCTGCATTGGGGAACCTGTGTTCCATCCACTAGCTGACTGTGAGCATCCACTTCTGTGTTTGCCAGGCACTGGCATAGCCTCACATGAGACAGCTATATTAGGGTCCTTTCAGCAAAATCTTGCTAGCATATGCAATAGTGTCTGCTTTTGGTAGCTGATTATGGGATGGATCCCCGGGTGGGGCAGTCTCTGGATGGTCCATCCTTTCATCAGCTCCAAACTTTGTCTCTGAAACTCCTTCAAGGGGTGTTCTGTTCCCAATTCTAAGAAGGGGCAGTGTCCACACTTTGGTCTTCTTTCTTCTTGAGTTTAATGTGTTTTGCAATTTGTATCTTGGGTATTCTAAGTTTCTGGACTAATAACCACTTATCATTGAGTGCATATCATGAGAGTTCTTTTGTGATTGGGTTACCTCACTCAGCATGATACCCTGCACATCCATCCATTTGCCTAGGAATTTCATAAATTATTTGTTTTGAATTGCTGAGTAGTACTTCATTGTGTAAATGTACCACGTTTTCTGTATCCATTCCTCTGTTGAGGGACATCTGGGTTCTTTCTAGCTTCTGGCTATTATAAATAATGCTGTTATGAACATAGTGGAGCATGAGTTCTTATTACCAGTTGGAATATCGTCTAGATATATGTCCAGGAGAGGTATTGATGGATCCTCGAGTAGGACTACATCCAATTTTCTAAGGAACCACCAGACTTATTTCTAGAGTGGTTGTACAAGCTTGCAATCCCACCAATAATGGAGGTGTGTTCCTCTTTCTTCACATCCTCGCCAGCATCTGCTGTCACATGAATTTTTTATCTTAGCCATTCTGACTGGTATGAGATGGAATCTCAAAGTTGTTTTGATTTGCATTTCCCTGATGATTAAGGATGTTGAACATTTTTTATAAGTGCTTCTCAGCCATTTGATATTCCTCAGATGAGAATTCTTTGTTTATCTTTGTGGCCCATTTTTTAATGGGGTTATTTGATTTTCTGGAGTCCATCTTCTTGAGTTCTTTTTTTTTTTTTTTTTTGATTTTTCGAGACAGGGTTTCTCTGTGTAGCCCTGGCTGTCCTGGAGCTCACTCTGCAGACCAGGCTGGCCTCAAACTCAGAAATCCGCCTGTCTCTGCCTCCCGAGTGCTGGGATTAAAGGCGTGTGCCACTACGCCCAGCTTGATTTCTTTATATGTATTGGATATTAGTCCCCTATCTGATTTAGGATGAGTAAAGATACTTTCCAAATCTGTTGATGGCATTTTTGTCTTATAGATAGTGTCTTTTGCCTTACAGAAGCTTTGCAATTTTATGAGGTCCCATTTGTCAATTCTTGATCTTACAGCACAAGCCATTGCTGTTCTATTCAGGAATTTTTCCCCTTTGCCCATATCTTCGAGTCTTCCCCCCACTTTCTCCTCTATAAGTTTCAGTGTCTCTTGTTTTATGTGGAGTTCCTTGATCACATAGATTTGACCTTAGTACAAGGAGATAAGAATGGATCAATTCACATTCTTCTACATGATAACCACCAGTTGTGCCAGCACCATTTGGTGAAAATGCTCTTTTTTCCACTGGATGGTTTTAGCTCCCTTGTCAAAGATCAAGTGACCATAAGTGTGTGGGTTCATTTATGGGTTTTCAATTCTATTCCATTGGTCTACATGTCTGTCTCTGTACCAGTGCCATGCAGTTTTTATCACAATTGCTCTGTAGTACAGCATTAGTCTGGCACAGTGATTCCACCAGAGATTCTTTTTTCATTGAGAAGAGGTTTTGCTATCCTAGGTTTTTTGTTATTCCAAATGAATTTGCAAATTGCCCTTTCTAACTCAGTGAAGAATTGATTTGGAATTTTGATGGGGATTGCATTGAATATGTAGATTGCTTTCAGCAGGATAGCCATTTTTACTATATTGATCCTGCCAATCCATGAGCATGGGAGATCTTTCCATCTTCTGAGATCTTCTTTGATTTTTTTCTTCAGAGACTTGAAGTTCTTATCATACAGATCTTTCACTTCCTAAGAGTCACACCAAGGTATTTTATATTATTTGTGAAGATTGTGAAGGGGGTTATTTCACCAATTTCTTTCTCATCCTGTTTATCCTTTTAATAGAGGAAGGCCACTAATTTGTTTGAGTTAATTTTATATCCAGCTACTTCACTAAAGCTGTTTATCAGGTTTAGGAGTTCTCTGGTGGAATTTTTAGGGTCACTTATATATACTATCATATCATCTGCAAATAGTGATATTTTGACTTCTTCCTTTCCAAGTTTTATCCCCTTGATATCCTTTTGTTGACTAATTGCTCTGGCTAGAACTTCAAGTACTATATTGAATAGGTAGGGAGAAAGTGGGCAGCCTTGTCTAGTCCCTGACTTTAGTGGGATTGCTTCTTGCTTCTCTCCATTTACTTTGATGTTGGCTACTGGTTTGCTGTAGATTGCTTTTATTATGTTTAGGTATGGGCATTGAGTTCCTGATCTTTCCAAGACTTTTATGATGAATGGGTGTTGTATTTTGTCAAATGCTTTTTCAGCATCTAAGGAGATGATCATGTGGATTTGTCTTTGGGTTTGTTTATATAGAGGATTATATTGATGGATTTCTGTATATTAAACCATCCCTGCATCCCTGGAATGAAGCCTACTTGGCCATGATGGATGATTGTTGTGATGTGTTCATGGATTCCGTTAGGGAGAATTTTATTGAGTATTTTTACATCGATATTCATAAGGGAAATTGGTCTGAAGTTTTCTATCTTTGTTGGGTCATTTTGTGGTTTAGGTATCAGAGTAATTGTAGCTTCATAGAATAAATTGGGTAGAGTACCTTCTGTTTGTATTTTGTGGAAAATTGTGAAAAGAACTGGAATTAGGTCTTCTTTGAAGGTTTGATAGAACTCTGCACTGAAACTATCTGGTCCTGGGCTTTTTTTTTTTTTTTTTTTGGTTGGGAGACTATTAATAACTGCTTCTATTTCTTTAGTGGATATAGGACTGTTTAGGTCATTAATCTGATCCTGATTTAACTTCGGTACCTGGTATCTGTCTAGAAGTTTGTCCATTTCATCCAAGTTTTCCAATTTTGTTGAGTATAGCCTTTTGTATAAGGATCTGATGACGTTTTAGATTTCCTCTGGATCTGTTGTTATGTTTCCCTTTTCATTTCTGATTTTGTTAATTAGAATGCTGTCCCTGTGCCCTCTAGTTTGTCTGGCTAAAGGTTTATCAATCTTGTTGATTTTCTCAAAGAACTAGCTCCTGGTTTGGTTGATTCTTTGAATATTACTTTTTGTTTCCACTTGGTTGATTTCACCCCTGAGTTTGATTATTTGTCTACTCCTCCTGGGTGAATTTTCTACCTTGTGTTCTAGAGCTTTTAGGTGTGCTGTTTAGCTGCTAGTGTATGCTCTCTCCAGTTTCTTTTTGGAGGCACTCAGAGCTATGAGTTTTCCACTTAGGAATGCTTTCATTGTGTCCCATAAGTTTGGGTATGTTGTGGCTTCATTTTCATTAAACTCTAAAAAATCTTTAATTTCCTTCTTGATTTCTTTCTTGACCAAAGTATTGAGGAGAGTGTTGTTCAGTTTCCATGTGAATGTTGGCTTTGTATTATTTATGTTGTTAATGAAGATCAGCCTTAGTCCATGGTGGTCTGATAGGATGCAAGAGACATTTTCAGTATTTTTATATCTGTTGAGGCCTGTTTTGTGACCAATTATATGGTCAATTTGGAGAAGGTACCATGAAGTGCTGATAAGAAGGTATATCCTTTTGTTTTAGGATAAAATGTTCTGTAGATATCGGTTAAATCCATTTGTTTCATAACTTCTGTTAGTGTCACTATGTCTCTGTTTAGTTTCTGTTTCCAGGATCTGTCCACTGGTGAGAGTGGGTATTTAAAGTCTCCCACTATTATTGTGTGAGGTACAATGTATGCTTTGAGCTTTACTAAAGTTTCTTTAATGAATGTGGCTGCCATTGCATTTGGAGCATAGATATTCAGAATTGTGTCTTCCTCTTGGAAGATTTTACCTTTGATGAGTATGAAGTGCACCCTTGTGGGAAGCCGGCGTAACCACTGAGCTAAGATGGTGCCCAGCTTAGTGCCAAGCCTTATAACCCCATCCTGTTTACTAAAACTCCTGAAAACAGCAAGCTGAGTCATCCACACCTACCGCATGATCTGAAACGTCATATAGCCTTACCATAGTGTTAGCCAATGATCTGTTGTCCTGCCTATGCGTGCAACTTGTGCTAGGGGTGGGATGATGCTGATTGGAGAGCAATGAGTGGAGTGAGATGATGTAAGAGGGCTGGGTGTATATTGAACTTCCTTGAGGGTGATCGGAGGATGAAGGAGTTCACTGCAGCAGATTGCTGAGGGAGAGACTGTTACTGCCTGAATAAAGGAAGCAGAGATTGCTGCGAGAGATCTGTTGATGAAGAACCTACCTTGGCCTGAGTGTGTCGTTATTCCCATTCTCTGCTGGTCAGAGATTGGGGTCACGGCACACCTCTTGTCTTTTTTGATAACTTTGGGTTGGAAGTCGATTTTATTCGATATTAGAATGACTACTCCAGCTTGTTGCTTCAGATCATTTGCTTGGAAAATTGTTTTCCAGCCTTTCACTCTGAGGTAGTATCTGTCTTTCCCTGAGGTGGGTTTCCTGTAAGCAGCAAAATGTTGGGTCCTGTTTGTTTAGCCAGTCTGTTAGTCTATGTCTTTTTATTGGGAAATTGAGTCCATTGATATTAATAGATAGTAAGGAAAAGTAAATGTTGCTTCCTGTTATTTTTGTTGTTAGAGTTGGGATTCTGTTCTTGTGGCTGTCTTCTTTTAGGTTTGTTAAAAGATTACTTTCTTGCTTTTTCTAGGGCATAGTTTCCATCCTTGTATTGGTGTTTTCCAGTTATTATCCTTTGAAGAGCTGGATTCATGGAAAGTTATTGTGTGAATTTGATTTTGTCATGAAATACTTTGGTTTTTCCATTTATAGTAATTGAGAGTTTTGCTGCATATAATAGCCTGGGTTGGCATGTATGTTCTCTTATTGTCTCTGTAACATCTGTCCAGGATATTCTGGCTTTCATAGTCTCCAGTAAGAAGTCTGGAGTAATTCTAATAGGCCTGCCTATATATGTTACTTGACCTTTTTTCCTTACTGCTTTTAATATTCTGTCTTTATTTAGTGCATTTTTGTTCTGATTATTATGTGTCTGGAGGAATTTCTTTTCTGGCACAGTCTATTTGGAGTTCTGTAGGTTTCTTTTATGTTCATGGGCATCTCTTTCTTTAGTTTTCTTCTATATTTTTGTTGAAATATTTTCTGGCCTTTTAAGTTGAAAATCTTCATTTTTATCTACTCCTATTATCTATAGACTTGGTCTACTCATTGTGTCCTAGATTTCCTGGATGTTTTGGGTTAGGATCTTTTTTCCACATTTTGCATCTTCTTTGATTGTTGTGTCCCTGCTCCCTATGGAATCTTCTGCACCTGAGATTCTTTTTCCCATCTCTTTTACTCTGTTACTGATGCTCACATCTATGGTTTTTTAATTCTTTCCTAGTGTTTCTATCTCCCGAGTTTTCTCTTTTTGGGTTTTCTTTATTGTTTCTACTTCCATTTTTAGATCTTGGATGATTTAGTTCAATTTCCTCACCTGTTTGGTTGTGTTTTCCTATAACTCTCTACGAGACTTTTGTGTTTCCTCTTTAAAGGCTTCTAGCTATTTACCTGTGTTTTCCTGTATTTCCTTCTTAAAGTCCTACATCATCATCATGAAAAGTGATGATCCATATCTTGCTTTTCTGGAGTGATGGTGTATCCAGGACTTGCTAAGGTTGGAGAGTTTGGTTCTGATGATGCCATGTAACCTTGGTTTCTGTTGCTTCTGTTCTTATGCTTGCCTCCTGCCATCTGATTATCTCAAGTGCTAGATGCCCTCAATATATCTGATTGGATCCTGTCCTTCCTATATTCCCAGTTGATTCAGGACTCCTCAGAGTCCAGCTTTCTCTGTGATCCTTTGATTGTGGGCACCTGTGAACCTGAGTTTCTGGTTATGTCAGAGTTCTTGGCAGTCAAGCTCCTGAAATACTGGTATGACCCAGCTCCTGTTATCCTGGGATCCTGTTGTCCTAAGATCCTGGGCATGTTACAGTGCCTGGAAGTGGTGTCTCTTTTGAGGAACGTGGAGCTATCTGGTCTGTTCGAAACCAAAGTAAACCAGAACTGATCCAAAGGAACCTGAGCCTCTGATCAGGAAGGGCTCTGGTGTCCTAGTTCCTGCTGTCACAAGCCAGTCACAATTGGATTGGAACAGATGTTGTGTTCCACTCACCAGTAATCCTAAGATCACAGGGAGAGTCTTCTGGGGACTGTAGGGGTATCCACCGATTCCATGCCCTAGGAGACCCGGCACTGGTGCCAACCAGAAGGGACTTGTAGACTCAAAGTTTTAATGAACATTTTTGATCCGTGCTGCATTCAATTCATGGTTATAAAACCTCCAGATGCAGAGGGCTAACTGTGTACACTTCTTGTTGATTGTTTATCTCTGAAACATCAGAATATGTGTAATTTATTGCAAAGGGTTGCTTCACAAATGTTGATGGAAGCCAGAAAATTCCAGTCTATGGCTGACTTGGCAAGCTGGAAATATAGAAGAATGGATGGATAAGTTCCATTATGGTGACCATCAAGGAAAGCCCAGCAGAGTTCACATCTGGAATTGAGTCTGAAGGCTGTTATGCAGGAAGAAGCCCCTCTTCATTGGGAAGGACTTTGCTTCTATTTGGCCTTTCAAAGACTAGATGAGAGCCACTCAGCATTACAGAGTGCCATCTGCTTCATTCTAACAAATACATCACAATCCCATACAAACACACTCTGCAGGAATCACATTGAAACAGAATGTAGGGACCTTGCAGCCACTTAAATGGACACATAAAATCAACAAGCATAGCTTTCCTGGTGTCAGTTTATCTCATTCTATCTCCAATCTGAACATACCTTCTGACAATCCCAACTCTAACCCTCTGTTCCTCAACTAAGGATATCCCCAGGTTTTTATAACCAATTGTAGCCTTCCTCCCTTCCATTCTGATCACAGAAAATGAATGTTCTTGTTAAAACCATGATTCTTACTTTTTCAGACCTACCAGTGTATTTTTAATCAGGTATGACACTTTGAGTCTGAATGCTTTCTACTTCACCAAGCTAAACCTGTGTACCAATATACAGAGTATGTTAAAGTGTAATCAACCCCAAGACTACAAATAAGATAGATTACATCCCTTTTGTCAAATTATCTTCTACTGCTGCAGCAATGCTATTAAATTTGAGATGACCCCGTGTTCAGGGGATTCAGGGTCTCTTCCTAAGGGTTTTGAGATCAGAAGCCTTGTCTTCAGGTCTTAGGTCCCAGACCTGAAAGCTGATGAGGGGTGTTTAAATTATTAAAAATCATAATTTGAAATAAATTTAGGAATTAGTTCCTATGAGACTCTGGGGTAATTCTCTTAAGGCTGATGGGCAGGGGCTGTAGCTCAGTTGATAAAGTGTTTGCTGGTAGGTTTATATGTCAAGTTGTATTTTGGAGTGATGTTTCCTTTGCCTCACTAACAGTACATAAGAACTACTGAAGAATGCTGAAGAACTAGGAAGAAAGATCAGTCAACTAAGTTATTGCCTTGCAAATGTGACAACCTGAGTTTGAACACCAGAACATATGTAATAAGCCAGGCACACTGCTCTCTGCCTGATACTAGAAACAGAGACAAGACCATTGAAACTCATGGACCAGCTAACCTGGACCATGTGAAAAGGGTATAGATTAATGAGAGACCCCGGCTCAAATAGAATATGGTAGATGCTTGAGGGATGACACCATAGTTACCTCTTTAATACACGCATAGAATATAGACAGTCAGACACACACACAGATACACATATACACACACATGAGGAATAACAGCCTAAAATTAAAGACCTAGCACATAGGCTCATAGAATGTGATTTAAAAGACTGTGGTGAAGAGGCTCATGTATCTCACTTATTTATCCATTTCTAAACTGAACCTATATATTCAAGGAAGAAAATCAACTTTAGAATGATTTAATTCTGAACCCTAGGAATCCATCACTTTGAAGATTCCCCACAATGTTTTGGTCTGCAGCCATCCCTGGAAGCCATTCACCCCAGCCATGCCTACCCTTGAATTTGGTTTACTACAGTAGTCCCCCTGTAGTGGCCTGAATAATAATGTCCCCCACAGGCTCAGATATTTGAATACTTGTTTCCAGTTGGTAACACTCTTTGGCACAGTTTAGGGTGTGCTGGCTTGCTGGTCCAAGTGCAGCACTAGGGGGAGTCTTCCATAGCCCGGACTACTTCCAGTTAAAAGTTGCCTTGGTTGTGATGTTTTTAGACAAAAGTACAAAACTAAAAAGTCTTGGACAGCTGTCTCCAATTCTTTTGCCCAATAAAAGAGTTTTTCCATTTGTGTATAGAGTTCTTCAATAGTTATTGTTGACCCTTATATCAAGCACTTACAGACAAACAATATTTACACAGACCTTCATCATTTGTGCCCTGAGTCTTCATCCATAGACACTTCTTAACATAATCCCTTTTTTCCCTGCAAACTTCTCCATCTCTGTTAAACTGAATTACTTACACTTCATCAAACAGACAAGAATGTTTTGTGCCTTTGTCTTTGTTGTTCCTTTCCTGTAGCTCTGTAAAGGTTTTCCTGGTCCCCGTGATGAAAATGTACTCTTATATGTATAGTCAAAATATCAGTTCTGCTGCATCTTTCTTGAACCCACATAGCACAATGGACTATTCTGCTTTTGATCTGCTGTATCTGGTATATTTTAATAGTGTGATTCACTTGCTTTATAATAATTTGCTTTTACACCTGATTCTATCAATCCACAAACTGGGGTAAGAAACATCTACTATACTCTGTATCTCCAGAACTTCTAGTACAGTAGATAACTGGTATTTACATTACAATATTATCTGTGAAGAAAACCTTTAAATCATACTTATTTCCTTCAGGTTTTAAAAGATATGTTTTTATCTTGTATTGGTATGGTGTGTGTTATGTGTGTGTGTAAGTGTGTATGTGTGTGTGTGTGTGCACATATGTACACATGCATTCACATGTGTCTTTCTGTATATGCACAAGCCTGCGGGTGCCCATGGAGGTCAAAAGATGCATCAGATCCCTTTAAGATGGCATTAAGATTGTGAGTTACCCAGTATAGGATATGGGAATTGAATTCAAGTCTGCATCAAAAGGCTAGGAGAATGTTTGTTTTAAGACAGTTTCCTGCCTAACAATGCCAATGGAAAACTATTAAGGTAACTATATCTGTGCTGCTCACTTCAGTGATATTCAGTCATGACCTTTGTTTATGAGGTATGATATCAATGGACTTAATTCCCTAATAAAAAGACATAGACTAACAGACTGGCTATGCAAACAGGACCCAGCATTTTGCTGCATACAAGAAACCTATCTCAGTGACAAAGACAGACACTACCTCAGAGTAAAAGGTTGGAAAACAATTTTCCAAGAAATGGTCCCAAGAAACAAGCTGGAGTAGCCATTCTAATATCAAAAAAAAATCAACTTTCAACCTAAAGATATCAAAAAGAATACAGAGGGATATTTCATGCTCATCAAAGGTAATATTTACCAAGATGAACTCTCAATTCTGAACATCTATGCTCTAAATACAAGGGCATCTGCATTCATAAAAATAATACCAAAAAAAAAAAAAAAAACTTTACTAAAGCTCAAAGCGTACATTGCACCAACACACATTATAGCGGTAGACTTCAACACTCCACTCTCAACAATGGACAGATCATTGAAACAGAAACTGAACAGAGACACAGTGAAACAAACAGAAGTTATGAAACAAATGGATTTAACAGATATCTACAGAACATTTTATCCTAAAACAAAAAGATATACTTTCTTCTCAGCTCCTCATGTACCTTCTTCAAAATTGACCATATAATCAGTCACAAAACAGTCCTCAACAGATATAAGAAGGTTAAAATAATCCCATGCATCCTATCAGACCACTACAGACTAAGACTGATCTTCAATAACAGCATAAATAAGAGAAAGCCCACATACATGTGGAAGCTGAACAACACTCTACTCAATGATAACTTGATCAAGGAACAAATAAAGAATGAAATTAAAACTATTTAGAGTTTAATAGAAATGAAAATACAACCTACCCTAACTTATGGGACACAATAAAGCAGTCCTAAGAGGAAATCTCATATCTCTGAGTGCCTCCAAAAAGAAACTAGAGATAGCATACACTAGCAGCTTGACAGCACACTTGAAAGCTCTAGAACAAAAAGAAACAAATTCACCCTAGATTAGTAGATGGCAGGAAATAATCAAACTCAGAGCTGAAATCAACCAAGTGGAAAGGAAAAAAATTATACAAAGAAGCAGCTGAACCAGGAGATGGTTCTTTGAGAAAATCAAAAAAATAGATAAACCCTTAGACAGACTAACCTGAGGGCACAAAGACAGTATCCTAATTAACAAAATCAGAAATGACAAGGGAGACATAAAAACAGATCCTGAGGAAACAACAACAACAAAAAATCATCAGATCCTACTACAAAAGTCTTTACTCAACAAAGATGGAAAACCTGGATGAAATGGACAATTTTCTAGACAAATGCCAGGTACCAAAATTAAATCAGGATCAGATTAATGATCTAAACAGTCCCATATTCCCTAAAAAAAAAAAAAAAAAAAAAAAAATAGAAAGAGTCATTAATAGTCTCCCAACCAAAAAAAGCCCAGGACCAGATGGGCTTAGTGCAGAGTTATAACAAACCTTCAAAGACCTAATACCAATACTCAAACTATTCCACAAAATAGAAACAGAAGGTTCTCTACCTAGTTTGTTCTATGAAGCCATAATTACTCTGATACCTAAACCACACAAAGATCCAACAAAGAAAGAGAACTTCAGACCAACTTCCCTTATGAATATTGATGCAAAAAACTCAAAAAAATTCTCACAAACTGAATCCAAGAACATGTCAAAACAGTCATCTATCATGATCAAGTAGGCTTCATCCCAGGCATGGAGGGGTGGTTCAATATATGGAAATCCATCAATGCAATCCATTATATAAACAAACTCAAAAAAAAAAAACAAACCATATGATCATCTCACTAGATGCTGAGAAAGCTTTGACAAAATCCAACACCCCTTCATGATAAAAGTCTTGGAAAGATCAGGAACCTAAGGCCCATACCTAAACATAGCAAACCAGTAGCCAACATCAAAGTAAATGGAGAGAAACTTGAAGCAATCTCACTAAAATCGGGGACTACGCAAGGCTGCCCACTATCTCCCTACCTATTTAATATAGTACTTGATGACCTAGTCAGAGTAATTAGACAACAAGAGGAGATCAAAGGAATACAAATTGGAAAAGAAGAAGTCAAAATATCACTATTACCAGATGATACGATATTATACTTGAGTGAACCCCAAAAAGTTTACCAGAGAACTCCTAATCCTGATAAACAACTTCAGCAAAGTTGCTGGATATAAAATTCATTCAAACAAATCAGTGGTCTTCCTCTACACATAGGATAAACAGGCTGAGAAAAAAATTAGAAAAGAACATCCTTCACAATAGTCACAAATAATGTAAAACACCTTGGTGTGAATCTAACTAAGCAAGTGAAAGATCTGTATGATAAGAATCTCAAGTCACTGAAGAAAGAAATTAAAGAAGATTTCAGAATATGGAAAGATCTCCCATGCTCATGGATTGGCAGGATTAATATAGCAAAAATAGCCATCTTGCCAAAAGATATCTACCTATTCAATGCAATCCCCATCAAAATTCCAACTCAATTCCTCATAGATTTAGAAAGAGCAATTTCCAAATTCATCTGAAATAACAAAAAACCCAGGATAGCAAAAACCTATTCTCAACAATAAAAGAAATTCTGGAGGAATCACCATCCCTGACCTCAAGCTGTACTACAGAGCAATTGTGATTAAAAACTACATGGTGTTGATACAGCATGGTAGGCAGGAAGATCAATGGAATAGAATTGAAGACCTAGAAATGAACCCAAACACCTATGGTCACTTGATCTTTGACAAAGGAGCTAAAAACATCCAATGGAAAAAAGACAGCATTTTTAACAAATGGTGCTGGCTCAACTGGCAGTTAGCATGTAGAAGAAGGCAAATCCATTCTTATTTCCTTGTACAAAGCTCAAGTCCAAGTGGTTCAAGGACCTTCACATAAAACCAGATACACTGAAACTTATAGAAGAGAAAGTGGGAGAAAGCCTTGAACATATTGGCACAGGAGAAATTTTCCGGAATAGAATACCAATGAATTGTGCTGTAAGATCAATAATCGACAAATGGGACCTCATAAAATTGCAAAGCTTCTGTAAGGCAAAGGACACTGTCAAGAAGACAAAAAGGCCACCAAAATACTGGGAAAAGATCTTCACCAATCCTACATCTGAATGAGGCCTAATATCTAATATCTACAAAGAACTCAAGAAGTTAGACTCCAGAGAAATAAATAACCCTATTTAAAAAATAGAGTATAGTGGGGGAAAAAAAGAGAATTCTCAACGGAAAAATACCAACCAAATGGCTGAGAATCACCAAGGAAAGAAGAAAACAAAAAAGGTTCAACATCCTTAGTCATCAGGGAAATGCAAATCAAAAGAACCATGAGCTTCTACCTCACACCTGTCAGAATGGCTAATGTCAAATACTTAGATGATAGCAGATGCTGGCTATGATATGAAGAAAGAGGAACAGTCCTTTATTGCTGGTGGGATTGCACGCTGGTACAGCCACTCTGGAAATCAGTCTGGTGGGTCCTCAGAAAATTGGACATAGTACTACCAGAAGATTCAGTCATACCACTCCTTAGCATATACCCAGAAAATGCACCAACTTGTAATAAGGACACATACTCCACTATGTTCATAGTAGCCTTATTTATAATAGCCAAAAGCTGGAAAGAACCCAGATGTCCCTCAATAGAGGAATGGATACAGAAAATGTGGTACTTTTATACAATGAAGTACTACTCAGCTATTAAAAACAATGAATTTATGAAATTTGTATGCAAATGAATGGATCTGGAGGTTATCATCTTGAGTAAGGTAACCCAATTACAAAAGGACACACATGATATGCACTCACTGATAAGTGGATATTAGCCCAGAAGCCCATAACCTCGGAATACCCAAGATATAACTCATAAACCACATGAAACTTAAGAAGAAGGAAGATCTTAGAAATGGGGAACAAAACACCCATGGAAGGAGTTAAAGAGACAAAGTGTGGAGTAGAGACTGAAGAAATGACCATCTAGAGATTGACTCACCTGGGGATCCATCCCATATACAATCACCAAACTGAGACACTATTGTGGATGTCAACAAGTGCTTGCTGACAGGAGCTTTATATGGTTCTCTCCTGAGAGTCTCTGCCAGTGCTTGACAAATACAGAGTGGATGCTCACATCCATCCATTGGACTGAGCATAGGGTCCCCAATGAATGAGCTAGAGAAAGGACCCAAGGAGCTGAAGGGGTTTGCAGCCCCATAGGAGGAACAACAATATGAACTCTCCAGTACTCCCAGAGCTCCCAGGGACTAAACCACAAACCAAAGAGCACACATGGTGGGACTCATGGCTCCAGCAAAATATGTAGCAGAGGATGGCCTAGTTGGACATCAATGGGAGGAGAGGCCCTTTCTCCTATGAAGGCTGTATGCCCCAGCATAGGGGAATGCCAGGGCCAGGAAGAGGGAGTGAGTGGGTGGGTTGGTGAGCACGGGGAGGGGGAGAGTATGGGGGAGAATGTTTGACAGAGGGGAAAACAGGAAAGCAGATATCATTTGAAATGTGAATAAAGAAAATATCCAATTTAAAAAAAAAAAAAGAAGTATCTAGTTTCTCATCTAAAGTTTTCCTGAATATTCCCTTCTCCTCAAACATCCAACCTGATGGAAAAATTGCACATCTACTAATGAACACTCTAAGAGATATACACAGGTAGACTGAAAAATGAAATCCATATTAAAAAGAGGAAGTGTTATAAAGTCACTTTTTAATACTTACTTAATAATTTAGTTCCCCCAAATTCCTATATATTAAGACTACAGATGGCTGAAAACCAGGCCCATATTACAATGTTGGTATGTAGGAGACATAAAACATCCATCCCAATGATGCCCATTGTTTGATTCTTACTTTATTTCTGACGATATCTATATTGCCTATGTTAAATTCATCACAACTCCAGAAGACAGACATGATCAAAATCCTTATAATGTACAATTTACAACTTGAACTTGAGGTTCCTTAACTTGTCCAAAAGTATAGCTAACACGAGAGAGAAATAAGATTTAGTTCAGAAACTCTCTAATTTCCAAGGAGCAACTCCAAAGTGGAACTCTCTACTAACTCTTTGCAATGAAGAGAATGATGGCTAATTTCACCTGAGTGCCACTTTCCATTGATAATATCATGTTCCATTCTTACAGTCAGGAAGGAAACTAATTACCTTCGTAAAAATTCAGCCTTTGGATGCTGCAAATGTAGATGGTTGGACACATCTGGTTAATTCACAGAACTCGTCTATCCAGATGGCTTGTCATTCCAAATGTCATAACATAAGCAGAACTAAACACGAACTGTTCAAGCTTTTCTAAATGAACCTCCAAGCATTCATTGTTCTTTCAGATGTATAGTGTTGACTTTGATCCACCATCATCCTATGTGTGGGTTTCCATCATTAAAAATTAATGATGTGTCACCTCAGGACTATAAAACTCATGAATAGGAAGTCACAATGAAAAAAAAATGTTGAAGTGTCTTCCTGAAGAACAGAGACAAGCAAAAAATGTCACAGGCAGAGCAGTCACCCCCAAAGACCAAAGAGCTAAATGCTGATGTGAAACATATGCAGACAATGGGACACAAGGAACTCTATAGCACAGGCAGTAAATGTAAAACCAGACATGTGGGCTGATCTGGAGGATATCATCATGAGTGAGGTAACCCAATCACAAAAGAAGTCACTTGATATGCACTCACAGATAAGTAGATATAAGCCCACAAACCTAGGATACCCAAGATATAATTTCCAAAACACAAGAAAATCAAGAAAGACCAGAGCATGGATACTTCATTCCTGCCTAGAATAGGGAATAAAATATCCATGGAAGGAGGTGCAGAGACAAAGTTTGGAGCTAAGATGAAAGGATGGACCATCCAGAGAATGCCCCATGTGGGTGGTCCAACACCTAATCAGCCACCAAATGCAGACACTACTGCATATGCCAGCAGGATATTGCTGAATGGACCCTAATATAGCTGTCTCCTGTGAGGCTTTGACAGTCCCTGACAAATACAGAAGTGCATGCTCACAGTCATCTATAGGCCAGAACACAGGGTCCCCAATGTAGGAGCTAGAGAGAGTACCCAAGAGCTGTAGGGGTCTGCAACCCTATAGATGGAACAAGAATATGAACTAATCAGAACCCCCAGAGCTCATGTTTTTAGCTGCATGTGTATTAGAAGATGGCCTAGTTGGCCATTATTGGGAAGAAAGGCCCCTTGGTCTAGCAATCTTTATATGCCCCAGTACAGGGGAATGCCAGGGCCAAGAAGTGGGAGTGGGTAGGTAGGGGAGCAGTGGGGGGAGGACTTAGGAGATAGCACTTGAAATGTAAATGAAGAAAATATCTAATAAACAAAATGTGAAGAAAAAAAAAGATATGTGGGCTGAAACAAAAGTAAGAAGCTTTGGCATATGGGTCAGCAAGATGGTTCAGTGGATGAAGGAGATTTCTACCAAGCCTGCTGACCTGAGTTCAATCCCCAGTACCCATGTGGTTGTGTAAGAGAACTGACTTCCCACAAGTTGTCCTCTAACCTCCACATGAGCACCATGGTACATACACATACATACAATGAAAAATGCAATTTAAAAAACTAAAAAGTAATAAAAAGATTTGGCGATAGCAAAATAAACAACCAACAGAGTCAGGAGTCACTCCACAGAATACAAAAACATTTGTACAAACTGTGGAATTAATATCCAGATGTGGTTGCTTTGGATCCTTTGGCTAAGATAAAGATATGTACATATGAAAAGAACTCAGCGAACATAATAGCAAAGACCAAGTAACCTGATGAAATACTAGGCAAAATATCTGAACAATCTTTTCTCCAAAAATATACAAGGGGATGCCCAAGACACAGCTCAGTGGTTACATACTTGTGGCATGGGTGTACAGACTCGAGTTCAAGTTTCCAGAAGTCACATAAATGCCAGTTTGGTGCAACAGCCTGCCTGAAAAAGAAAGACCTCAAGAGGAAAAGACTGGGAACTCCCAGAACACGAAATCAGCTAACAAAACTAGCCATATTTGCAAGTTCTGTGTAAATAGATCCTGCCTCTTTGAATAAGATAGAAGAGCTATAGGAGATGACTCCTGATATTAGTCTTAGACCCCTCATATGTAAATATGTACCTACACACATGCGAAACAATTCATACACATGCATATACAGCACACACGCACATACTCACACAAATGAAAATGGAAAAACAAAGTAAAAAAATGTAAATATTGAAAAGCTACACAAATTCCCCATCATTGTTAAGAAAATGTGAAATTGAGACTCTCCCTTCCGATCTGGTCCGGTGCACCCCGTACCAGCTCAGGGCTCCAGCGCAGCTCTGCACACTCTCCCCAAGGCCCCTTCGGGATGCCCCAGGCTATCTTGGGACCACAGGTGAGCAGCTGAACTCAGCATCTGTTCCTGCCCAATCCCGTGAGACCTGAGACACCAGCCAAGAGAGTGATAAAGGCCCAGAGCAGGACAGACTCTCCCTTCCGGTCCAGTCCAGTGAACCCCGCACCACCCCAGGGCTCGGGTACAGGCTCTGTGCACTCTCCCTGAGGCCCCTTCAGGACTCCCCAGGCTATCTTGGGACCACAGGTGAGCAGCTGAACTCAGCATCTGTTCCGGCCCAATGGCGAGCGACCTGAGACACAAGCCAGGAGATTGATAAAGGCCCAGGACAGGACAGATGCTCCCTTCTGGTCTGCACCAACACCAGGTCTCCTTGGGCAGAGATGGCAGGAGGTAACCTTAAGAACAGAAGCAACAGAATCCAAGGGTACTTGGCATCATGCCAAAAGCTATCTACAGATTCAATGCAATCCCCATCAAAATTCCAACTCAATTCTTCAAGGATCTAGAAAAGACAATTAGCAAGTTCATCTGGAATAACAAAAAACCTAGACTAGCAAAAACTCTTCTCAACAATAAAAGAACCTCTGGTAGAATCACCATGCCTGACCTCAAGCTGTACTACAGAGCAATCTTAATAAAAACTGCATGGTACTGGTACAGCAACAGACAGGTAGATCAATGGAATAAGATCGAAGACCCAGAAATGAATCCACACACCTATGGTCACCTTATCTTTGACAAGGGAGTTAAAACTATCCAGTGGAAAAAAAGACAGCCTTTTCAACAAATGGTGCTGGCACAACTGGCAACTATCATGTAGAAGACTGGGAATTGATCCATTCTTATCTCCTTGTACTAAGGTCAAGTCTAAGTGGTTGAAGGACCTCCACATAAAACCAGAGACACTGAAACTTATAGAGGAGAAAGTGGGGGAAAGCCTCGAAGATATGGGCACTGGGGAAAAATTCCTGAACAAAACAGCAAAGGCTTGTGCTGTAAGATCAAGAANTACTCAGCTATTAAAAACAATAAATATATGAAATTCCTAGGCAAATGGATGGATCTGGAGGCCATCATCCTGAGTGAAGTAACCCAATCACAAAAGAACTCACATAACATGTACTCACTGATATGTGGATATTAGCCCAGAAACCTAGACTACCCAAGATACAATTTACTAAACACATGAAACTCAAGAAGAAGGAATAACAAAATGTGGACACGTCACCCTTTCCTAGAATTAAGAACAAAGCACACATTGAAAGAGTTACAAAGATCATGTGTGAAGCTGAATCCAAAGGATGGACCCAACGACTGCGGCTGCCAGGGATCCATCCCACAATCAGCCACCAAACATAGACACTATAGCATATGCCACCAAGATAGTGCTGAAAGGGCCCGGATATAGCTGTCTCGTGGGAGACTATACCAATGCCTGGCAAACATGGAGGTGGAAGCTCACAGTCAGCTATTAGATGGAACACAGGGTTCCTAAGGAAGGAGCTAGAGAAAGTACCCAAGGAGCTGAAGGGGTCTTCAACCCTATAGGTGGAAGAATAACATGAACTAACTAGTACCCCCTGAGCTCATGTCTCTAGCTGCATATATAGAAGAGTTGGCCATCATTGGGAAGAGAGGCCCCTTGGTCATGCATACTTTATATGCCCAGTACAGGGGAACGCCAGGGCCAAGATGTGGGAGTGGGTGGGTAGGGGAGCAGGGTCGGGAGGGGGGAGGGTATAGGGAACTTTCTGGATAACACTTGAAATGTAAATGAAGAAAATATCTAATAAAAGTTGGAAAAAAAAAGAAAATGTGAAATTATAATGAGATCTCTCTACACCAATTCAAAAATACCTGTTATCAAGAAGACAAAGGAATAACAACTACTACCATCATGGAGAAGTAGAGAACTCTCAAACTCTGTTACTAGGAATCTATATCCATTCCGTTGTGATGGAGAACAGTGCAAAGATTACACACGATTAATAACTGCACATAGAACTTCCAGATAATTAAACAACCCCACTATTACAGTGATGAGAGACGGATAGATACATAAAAGAAAGGAAATTTCAGACAGACACCTAGACCCATACAACCATATTTTCTGCAAGAGTGTGTCCAGTAGTCAAAATATGTATACAACCAAATGTTGATTGATGCACGAAGGAGTTTAAAAATATACACAATAGAATGCAGACTAGGTATTTGAAAAAATAAAAATCCTGCCCATGGCACCAACACTGTGCTGTACAAATAAGTCAAATAAGTCATAAAAAAGCTTCTGTTCTTTTTCACTTTCTCAATGATGTGTGGACGTGATTGCTACAACCCTTCTTCAGACATTTCCAATAACTGTAACCATATATCTTTTGACAGTGGCATCGAAATTACCGCTCGTGTTCAGGCTCACAAAGGTCTTCAGTAGCCATGGCTTTCTCTGCATTTTTTTTTTCTCTTTGGAGAAGGAACTGGCACATGAGTTAATGGTGATTAATTTTGCATTGCTGAATGTTAAGCTATCATCCTAATTAGATCAGATAATAGAGTTCTGCACAAGGCACTGGTTGCCTACTTTAGAAAATCAGAGATTCTATAGTAAAGAATGGATGCAATATTTGGCACAGTCACGAGTTCCCTGGCTCACATTCAGGTTGTTTTTTGCAGACAACCATCCCCATGGAGCAGCTGAGCTCCAAAAGGACATTTGACTAGCAAATTGACTTGATTGATTCAAATTTCATTACATACTGGAAGCACATTTTGTTTGAGTCAAGCACATTAATATATATCAGTTAGAAGAAAGGCCCAATTCCTTCTTTGTTATTCATTAATAAAACCTAATGATTTCAACAAAACATTAATGAAGGAAAATATTGGCTTGCATTATTCATTGGGAAAAATTAATTAATTGTTTTATTAAGGGCAGCCTGTTCCACTGAGTAATTACTGGGGCTCTGATGGAGAATCACTTTAGGTTATTTATTTATTTATCAAGCTATTGTTTACCTCTTTTATTTTCTATTGATTTGTTATGCACACAACTCTTCTGCCTACAGAAGGATAGTAAGTATAATATGAAATAATGAGTGTGACTATGATCTTAAAATTGATAAAGGATGGCATATAGCGAAGGCTTATTGAATTCATGCTGCTTTGCAAAGACAAGAAACTGGCTTAGTTGCAGTATCTTTCTCACTAGAGTTTTGAAACAGTGGTATCTGGGAAATATTCCTCACATAGGAAGTAAGTAGAAGACACGGGAGCTCTCCTAAATTAATTGCAGTGTTTCTTTTGATTAGATAAACCCACAGTTTTAACGTCAAAGTGGCACAATAAATATTTAATAAGAAAAGAACAATATTTTCTGAAATGCAATATCAAAGGCTGTAAGGAATGAGTAACTAAACCTAAGAGTGCTGGATCATAGCCAAATGTGGTAGCACACACCTTTAATCCAAGCACTTGGGAGGCAGAGGCATTTGGATCTCCATGAGTTCCAGATCAGCCTGATTTACATAGTTAGTTCTAGGAAAACCAGCCAGCACTAAATAGTAAACCCCTTTCTTAAAAATAAAAAGGCAAAAAGAAAAAGAGGAAGAAAGGAAGGAAGGAAGGAAGGAAGGAAGGAAGGAAGGAAGGAAGGAAGGAAGGAAGGAAGGAAGGAAGGGTGTTGGACCTTAATTTTCTTCTATGATATTTTTGTGTATATTAAAGCACATCAGAATTTTTGAAATGAAATAAAAATGTTAACAGAAAATTTTCTTACAAGTAGGTACTGATTGATTTTATTTGACTCAACACTACAGTGGTAAACACTAGTATTGTTTATATTAATTCCTGACAGCTTAAACAACTTTTCTTTTAATACAACTATGGAAGAGCAAGAAGTTTGTTTGATATTAAAAGTGGATGATTCAAAGTTCCCCTTCATTTGGAAGATAATTCAATATCTGCTGTGTGTAATGAAAGTATTTTTACATTGCTTTGCCTAAAAGAGACTTCCCTTCCACTGAAGGGCATATTATTCTGCAGTAACAGCAAGAATACTTGCATAATAGCTGCATGTTTCATTAAGATATAAAAGGGAGATAAAGCCTGAAGTAGTGACATTCCAAAATAAATCACCCCAGCTCTTTACCCATCAGCTCCAGCACTCTCATTACCACTTCCGTATGACAGATATTTTTCTAAGCCTAGTTTAGAAAGACTATTCAGAAAGGAATGAGTTCTCCAGATCAGATGAAAATTAAGGTGGAAATAGATGCCCCACCCCAACAGAAATATCTCAGAATAAGAGACCATCATTTCTCTGAATTTGTAAATCCTCCTGAGAATTTTCTCCTCCGTACATTATGCAAGGAGCATTTTAAAGTAGGCCTGTGTCTTCAGAGAGTAAAAGATGGAGAGAATGAAGGAATTTCACTTAAGGCCATTCTTTCTGCAGACAGACGGTGCATGCTCAACTCAGATATTTATTGTCTTACTCCACAAAGCAGAGCTCCAGTCACTGAATTTCTCCACTTTATTCATATCTCAAATATCCACAGGATGGCAGCAAAGAACAATAAATCAAATCTGATTGCTCAATTTAAAAATCAACCCGCAGAAATGATTAATCAGACGTGAATCCCTTTCTGCCCAAGACATGGTAGCAGTATCAAGTCTACTCATGGACAATGTGGGTATGGTATTTAATTTTCACCTGAATATGGCTGCAGTGACAGACAGCTCAGTAAAAGATTTCTCTATCTAGTCCAGTAAAAATGTTGTGGCAGAATCTGTCTTTTGTGCTATTTCAGCTTATAAACCCACAAGCTTATTAATATGCACATAAACCTGTAGCAAAAATAGTATTCCGCAGAGGTGTGGAAGATGTGCCTGTTACAGCCCTGGGGCTGGTCCCCCCCCCCATTTGTATCAGTTTAGTTTGGCTCATTGACATTGGCTTATTTCCAGTTACCTCTTGCAAACAGGATGTAGCTTACCTCCAACCTCCATTAATGATCTAACCAATATTAAGTACTTTCCACAGTATTAAAAACGGCGATCTGTGACTAAAAAAAAACTTTAGGATTGGGACACTATTAATGTTTTGGGTACATATTTAGGTTAAATTTATTTCCTATTTTCATACTTATCTACACTCACTCCAAATGGTATTTCTCACTTGGATGTTGTGTGACAAAATTGTTTCCTGGGAAAACATAATATACACAGTTACTCACTGCCATGACAGACTAAATTATGGATACCACCAAAGTCCAAATTAGAGAACCAATCAGTTTTGTTGGAGTTACTTAAAGGAATATGGATGGGGGGGTTACTTACAGGAGCACAAATGACTTGAAGACAGTGCGTCAGCAAAGCCCACCCTAGCATGGCAGACAACTCATAAAAACTGGGAACCTGGAGCACACTGCCTGCAGGCAGCTCAACGGGCTGAAAAGTGTCCTTTCCAAGTAAATCTATTCATAACCTTTTCCAGGTAGCTGAACTAGTGTATTCTTTGAATCTCAGCTTCCACTTCCTCTGAAGGGACCCTTGGCTTTTATTACTAATTCTGGGGAGGAGCCTAGTGAATCTGGCCAGTTTTAGGAACTTCCTGAAGCTAGTTGGAGGTTTGGGTTTTTTGTTGTTGTTGTTGTTGTTTTGTTTTGTTTTACCTTCCTGCTTAAGGAGTTTCTGAAAGATAGATTGTTTCAGTGGAGAGAAGCTGCTATACAACACTGGCTTATAAATAATAGCCAGCATGCTTTTCCCCCTAGGGGATGTTCATAAGAAAATGTTGCACTATAGTCCCATACACCCTCCTTTTTGGGGGGGGGGGAGGTACCTCCATTCTATTTTTTTTTTTGAACCAGGGAAATGTCCCTTGAAGCTTGTAGGGATAGGGTATTTCCTTTAATCAATTCAACCATGCAAATACTTCTACTAATACATTTTTCCACAAATGACTGAGACCTAAAATTACTGGCTACTTAGCTGTTACCCAAAACACTAACAGAGTAAAAAGTACAACAAATTACAAAAAAAAAAAAAAAAGCAAATTCAAAACCATCATTTCAATATTATTTGAAAAGTTTCTTCATGTGCTTCAACTAATGTAAGTCACTCCATTTGTTTTAAAATATTTCACTGCATGAAAATTTGTCCACCCTATTAACTTGTGCAAGGAAAACTACAGAATTCATCGATATAGATTGCCATCTAGTGGTCAAATTTTAGAGCACATGCTGAACTCTGAAAATGAATCTGCATTGATTCTATCTAGGGCTAGAGATTTGAAGTGTATCATCACTAAATTCAAATTAACACCATTCTGCCATCATAAATTCTGCCATTAAATTTTAGTTTGCATACTAGTATACTAGTTCCAGGTTACTAGTGCGATATAAAAATGAATATTATTAATATGCAGAAATATATCTGAAGTGATGGTTTGTTGGATAGTCATTCACATTATTTGCATGTGGATGTTCCCATGTAAATAAATTTATAGTTTTTCACTATATCAGGCATAAGTGTCATGATGCCTTTCATAAAAAATAATCCTTCCATAAGCTAACTGCAAATAACTAAAGCCATTTGTGGTTAGTTTTGTACGCCATAAAATATACTCTTTTAGTCCTAGATAGAGTTATATTGTATTTAAAATACTGTTTTAGCTTTGTTTGTAATAGCCAGAAACTGGAAGTAACTCATATGTCCCTTAACCAAAGAATGGATACAGAAAATGTACATCTATGCAATAGAATGCTATCCAGCTATTAAAAGCAAGAACATCATGAAAGTTTTTAGGCAAATGGATGGAACTAGAAAATATCATCCTGAGTGAGGTAACACAGAGCCAAAAGAACATGCATGGTATTACTCACTGATAAGTGGATTTTAGCCAAAATCCAGAATACCCATGATACAACTCACAGACCCTAAGAACTTAAGCAAGAAGGAAGGACCAAGTGAGGATGCTTCATTCAATCCCACATAGAAGCAGGAACAAAATAATCATGGGAGGCAGAGAGAGGAAGGAATCTGAGTGGGAGAGGGGAGGGGGAAGGGGAAAAGGGGGCAGAATCAGGGACGAGGGGAGACAGGAGAGAAGCCCAGAGAACCAAGAGAATAAATGGAAATCTGCAGCTGCTAGGGGTTGGGGTGGGCGAAACCTCTAGAAAGTCCCAAAATTTTGAGATGAAGGAGGCTCCCAGGACTCAATGTGGGTGACCTTAACTGAAATGCCCAACAGTAGAACCAGATATGGAACCAGAAGAAACTACCTCCTGCAGTTAGATAGGGGCCCCAGTGGAGGGACAGGGACACCAACCCACTTTCAAAAATTGTTCCTGTCTAGAAGAAATGCAGGGACAAAAATGGAGCAGAGACTGAAAGAAAAGCTGACCTAACTTGGGACTTATCCCATTGTTGAGCACCAAACCCTGACACTATTACTGATGCTATTTTATCCTTGCAGACAGGAGCCTAGCATGGCTTTCCTCTGTGAGGCTCTTCCAGCATCTGACTGAGACAGATAGATACAGATACTCACAGCCAAGCATTGGACTGAGGTCAGGGACCTCTATGGGAGAATTGGGGAAAGGATTGAAGGATCTGACGGGGATAGCAACCCCATAGGAAGTTCAACAGTGTCAACTAACCTGGACCCCTGGGAGCTCCTAAAAACTAAGCCACCAACCAAAGATCATATACAAGCTGACCCGAGGCCCCTAGCACATATAAAGCAGATGACTACCTTGACTGGCCTCAGTGGTAGAAGATGCACCTAATCCTGCAGAGACTTGATGCTCCAGAGAGGGAGATTGCTGTGGAGGGCACACTCTCCGAGGCAAAGGGGAGGGGAAATGTGGGGAAGAACTAAGAGTTCTTAGAGGGGGAACCTGGACGGAGCAACATTTGAGATTTAAATAAATTCAATAATAATAATAATAATAAATACTGGCTTAGGATGGGCATGGAGCTGCACATCTGGACTTATCAACACTTGAGAGGTGGAAGCAAGAGAGTTAGAAGTTTAAGGTTATTCTCAGCTACATGGAGAGTTTGATGGATTTATACATGTCTTTAATATTAACTTGGTACCTTGTTACATACTAGTAAACATAGATGAATAATGTTGGTTATTCACCAGTGAAGACTGCTCAGACATGGTTTTAAGCAAGAAGAAAGTCTTTAGTAGCCTGCAAATGACTACCCTGGGTATTTGGGATCCCAATGTAGTACTGAGCCTTTCTCAGCAGGGAGCTTTTAAGCACAAAAAGACATGTTCTGGGTTGACATACTTCAGTTAACAAGAACAGTTAGCCAGAAGTGGACCACAGAGGCCAAAATGCAAGGATGATACATTTAGAGACTTTCCCAGAACTGTGGACTTTGATGGATCAGGTCTGTGTTTTCAGTTTTCCAGGTGGTGCTGTCTACATTCCGAGACTTGCAGCCCGACTGATACTTCCATCATGTAGTCAGTTGTGCTAAGCTCTGGGGACTACTAAGTCTGGGGCCCTGTAATATTCCCCAATGGTCTTAGTGAATGAGTCAAATAGAAGACTCATCCTGCTCTGATGAGGTGCAGTTGGCCCTAAGGACAATTAATTTTACTGCATTCACACATAATTGGCCATAAGGTTTAAAATGCAGGTCCCACAAGTAATTCCACCAGAATTAAATGTGTAGCCAGTGTTGATAGCAGTGTAGTTAGCCGGGAAGACTAAGAGAACTGATATCTTTTTTTTTTTTAATTTATGTCTTTGTCCCTTTCTCTTTTTGAGTTTTTTCCAACCACGACAAGACTTTTTCTAATTATTCCTGATGAGTTAGCATAATAGCATGTTGTTCCCTAAACCGTACATAAGTCTAAGCCTCTCTAATTTTGTAGTTCCGTTTCTGTGAATCTAGCTGTTGTTTTAATTTCAAAACTGAAACTTTTAATATCACCTGATCCATCAGTCCACTTAGTTTTGAAAATATCAGAGAAGGCACATGTAGTCAGACTGTTAATATATGCTCACCAAGTAGTCTCCATGGGTGAGGGAGGGAGAGAGGTAGGGAGAGGGGGGAGGAGAAAGGGAGGGGGGGAAGGAGGACAAACAGGGGTTGTATTGGGTTGGCTTGATGCTGTTTGTATTCTAATGCTAATACTGGGTGCCCAAGACTGGTTACCCCAGAGATGAGAGACTCCACACACTAAGTGACTCTGTCCCCAAGTTATTACTGATTAGTAAGTAAAGATGCCAATAGCTGGACAGAAGAGACATAGGTGGGGTAAAGGATTCATGGGCTTGGGGTTGGAGGGGCACCATAAGGAGAGGAAGAAGATAAGGAGGATGAAGGAGAAGCCACTATGGGTTAGGTGAGCCATAAAACCATGGCCCTGAGGGCTGGACAATTGGAGTTAAGAGCAGCACAGATGAAACATAGTAAGTAGTAAGTAATAACTTGCAGTTATTGGTAGGAAAGTAGATTATATGGAAGGTAGGCAGCAGTCCAGCTCTTGTGCTTATTGTGAATATAAAGACTGTGAGTCTTTTATCTGGGAACTAAAGGATCAAAGGCAGGGTAAAAACCCTAGGTCAGGATTAAATAATTTTAACAAGGGTTAGCTACCAAATATTCATACACCTCAACAGACAGGGAAATCTATTTATGTCTCACATGTTTCTCAGACACTGGATCTGTGGTTGCATTAAACCTCTCCTATATGTGCAAATAGAAGGCAACTTAACCAGACTTTCCTCCAAGGAGAGAGACAGGTGACTTTCTAATTTGCTTTCTTTGGAAATGAAGTTGTAACCTCTCTGAAGCTGAAATATTAGGTAACAATTGATTAGAAGAAACCCTGCGGACCTGGGCCATCTCAGACCTGGCACCTCCAAGGAGTCCCCCAACTACTGCACTCTTCTTCTTCAATCCAGGGATCCTTGGTGTCTTGAGGTCTGGTCTCTGAGATCTTGGTGGGACCCCTAGAAATATTATGGAGTTTTTCCCCTAAAAAAGATTAGTCAGATATGGGTTTAAATCAATAGACTACTCTGGGTGTTTTGAATCCCAGTGTAGTACTGACCCTTTCTCAGAAGGCAGCTTTTAAGCACAAAAAGACATGTTCTGGGTTGGCATACTTCAGTTAACAAGAACAGTTAGCTAGAAGTGGAACTACAGAAGCCAAAATGCAAGATTGATAAGTTTAGAGACTTTCCAAGAACTATGGACTTTGATGGATTAGGTCCATGTTTTTATTTGGCAGATGGTGCTGTCTACATGCTGAGATTTACAGCCTGAAAGGTACTTCCAACATGGAGACTGTTCTGCTAAGTTCTAGGAGTTACAAAAGCTTCAAATAATGACGAAGAAATATCATTATTTACAAATAATGATGAAGAAATATCTAGTATCTATGTCTAAAGAAAAATATTGAGAATCATAAGATGCTAGTGTTTGCTACACATAGTTTAAATATTCTTTCCCTCCTTAGCATTTTAACATATGGATTAAAAGTCCACACATTTAAGGAAGCTGGAATTTCTAGGCAACAGAAAGAATCTTGTAACATAGCTGGGAACTATTTGCAGTTATTTATGCTATTAAAACCTGTTCTCAGACTGTTCCCTGAGAGGTTCTACCAGCACCTGACTAATATAGATGTAGATACTTGCAGCCAACCATTGGACTGAAGCTGGGAACCACAATGGAAGAGCTAGGGGAAGGACTTAAGGAGCGGAAGGGGATTGCAACCCCATAGGAATACCAACTAATTGGACCACCCAGAACTCCCAGGAATAAACCACCAATTAAAGAGTATACATGGAGGGAGTTGTGGCTCCAGATACATATGAAACAGGGGAAGACCTTATCCAACATCCTTGGGATGGGAGTCCTTTGGCCCTGTGGAGACTTGTTGCCCCAGAGAAAGGGGAAGTGAAAGGAGTGAGGCAGGAGTAAATGAGTGAAAGGAGTGAGGCAGGAGTAAATGAGTAGCTGTAGGAGAACCCTTATAGAGGCTAAGGGAAGGGTGCAGAGGGGGATGGGATGGGGATGGTTATGGAAGGGTAATCAGGGAGGGCAACATCATTTGAAATGTAAACAGATAAAATGATTAATGAAAAGAGAAAAGGAAAGAAAGAAAGAAAGAAAGAAAGAAAGAAAGAAAGAAAGAAAGAAAGAGAAGTATGGAGGGAGGGAGGGGTGGGGGGATAGAGGGAGGGAGGGAGAGGGAGAGAGAAAGAAAAAGACAAGCCTGTTTTCTAGAAGCTACTTTAATGAAAACTACCTATGTCTAAATCAGCAGTTCTCAACCTGAACATGTTGGCTACATCCTCTTTTGGCAAACCGCTACCACTAAAAACATTTACATTATGATTCATAACTGGCAAAATTATAATTATGAAGTAAAAACAAAAATTATGGTTAGGTGTCACCACAATGTAAGGAACTGTATTAAAGGGCTACAACATTAGGGATGTTGAGAACCAATGGTCTAAAGTCTCCATCTATTTGGAAAGAACATGAGTATAGTATTTCCATGTTAAAACATAAAAAAAATGTTTTATATCACCAAGGTTGTTGGCATTTTCCCATCTAGAACTCAGGACAAGGGGAGAGAAAATACGCAAAGTCAGCAAACCCCTGCTGACTTACTCAAACAATTTGGGTAAATAAACACTTCTCACACACATTGTTTTAGGGACTTATGGATGATCATGTCTAATGCTTATTATAGAAAATATATAGAATCTTGGCCTGATATTAGTAAATGCTTTTGTTGCTGTTTCTGTTGCTGCTGGTGGTTGTGGTAGTGGTGGTGATGCTGATGGTGGGGTGGTGGTGTATGTGAACCAAGGGTTGATATGCTTGAGACAAGGTCTCTCACAGGAACCTGAGCTTCCTCACTAGTTAGACTGGCTGCTCAGCAATTCCACATAGTATAGTTAGTTTGAATGCAGTTGAAATAAATTCCTCATTTTTTCCTTTGGTTGGTTTGTTTGTTTGTTTGTTTGTTTGTTTGTTTGTTTGTTTCAAGACAGGGTTTCTCTGTATAGCCCTGGCTAACCTGGAACTCACTCTGTCGACCAGGCTGTCCTTGAATTCAGAAATCCACCTGCCTCTGCCTCCCAAGTGCTGGGATTAAAGGCGTGCGACACCACTGCCTGGCTTAAATTCCCCATTTTTAATCTACCAAAAGATGAAACTTTACCCCATGTTTTCAAATCCTTGAAAAGTAGTAAACATTGTTGTGCCAAGGAACGTTCTTGAACCCTGAAAGACCAGCCAGGATCCAACCTGATACAATCACAAAAGAGTTTTTAGTCACAAACTCGAGCTTGGGCTCAACCCACTGCCAACTGGCAGGACAGCTTTGGTGAAGAAGATGCCCGAACACTCATGGGGCAAGGTTTTATAGAAAGCAACAAGGAAAGGGTGAGTGTTTCTAGCCTGGCAAGAATCTACTTGTGTGCTACTGTGGCCTTTAGCCTAATTGGTTGGTGTTGTGAGCCAAACCGTAAACTTCACTTCTGATTTTTTCCTAATTGGTGGTTGTTAGGCAGGGGTGGGCATGTAACCTAGATACTGTTGCTAGATGCAGGTTTGTCGGAGGAAATTAACCTGGAGATGCAAGTGTTATTGTGGTTAGCCTAGGAATTGGAGTTCAGGTTTTATTGGAGGGTAACTTGGAAACAAATGCTAGGTACCGGCCTTGAGTTCAAATTTAGATCAGGGTCTCTATGATGGAGTCTGAACCCAAAATTTGGTCTCTAACCATCAGGACTGGAAAAGCATCAGTTTAAAAGCCTCTATTGGTCTTTCAGAGGAGCCATCTTGATTTCCCAGTACCTATAGTGGCCAACTCACAACTGGTTGTAAGTCCAGCTTCACAAAGCTCTGACAACTCTGGCCTCCAAAGACATTTCACCCACATGGACATGCCACCTATACACACACTCACACACACTCATGTACATTTTAAAGCAATCTATTCTATAGAGAATATAAANTTGAGGAGGATAAGAACACATAGCTTTTGACCTTCCCCAGAGGTAAGCTAAGCACAGAACAATTAAAAGATTCCTGCTCAAAAAAAAAAAAAAAAAAAAAAGATTCCTGCTCCTTACACTAGAGAGTGCTGTGAATTTTTTCATTATACTTTCTTTACATTATATACTTAATAGTAAGCAGGTATTTTATTATAAAGATATTTAAATATAAAATCAAAACTCTAGATATTTATGAAATACATACCTAGTGATGTCATGTTATTAAGCAGTTATTGAATCACATGAATATTGACATTCTGGTATATTCTTCTAGGCAGTTGACAGCAGAAGAAGCCCATTTGTCTCTAATGGCTAACCTTGTTTCATTATTTTAAAAAATCCCTTAAAATTTTCTGGCCAACATTCTCTCAAAATGACCCTTTTCTTCTCAGCAATCTTATTAGTACATTGTTTTTTATCCATGAAGCTCTTCTTAGCTAATTGAAAAGGTAATTGGAAGCAAAACCCAACTTTCCAAGCCTATTTGTGAGGATATTTTATAATTACAGCATTAATTGAGTTGACTAAATCAACATGATTTTGAAAATTACCTTCACAAAGATAGCTTCAATGTCTACATGTTACAGTTCCTCAGAAGATGTAATTTCTTTTGAAAGAAAAATAAAAGAAATCCCTAAAATCACTTTAATGTTTTTAAATGAAGACAAATTATTTTATATTCTGTATCAGAAACAGAAAAGAATATCATGCACTAAATTGAAAGCAAGTAACTATGGACTTGACAGAAGTAGAGTGACAAGTCAGATATCTGATAGAGCTTTGGACATACAATGGCATTAACAGATTCTACAGGGACATCAATTCTAGCCTCAAAAGAGTTTCTCTATAAATCTTGCTATAACCAAGAAGTATTGTACAAATAATTTTTAAAAGCAAAAGCTACCACTGACCCTGAATCTTTAGGATTTAATCTTATCTATGACTCAAAGAAAAAATACTAGGCTTTTGGATTAAACACTGCAAACCTTTGATGTTTTTTTTTTTATTTTCCAACGTATCTTTTCTAACATAAAATGCGAGAGAAGATGGGTAGAAACTTGTGAAATTGATTGTTTGACTAGTTAAGAACTCTGTGGAACCCATCAGCAAAGCAATAAACAACAGAACTCAAATGCGCCCTCTTCCAGAGACACTGAGAAAGCAGATGTTTCTAAGCATTTTACTGGGAGCTTCGAAAACAAAGATTTATGGGACTCAAGCATACCTCAAATCAAGAAGGAACCATCTCCAAAGGGATGGCAGAGCTGGGTAGCATTAACTTGCCTCAAGCTCTCCCCTATCCAGTTACCTTCTTGGCTTACAACCATGCCAGCCCAGTTCCCTTTATCCTGTGAGTTAATAGAACAAAACACAGTTATAGCTTAAACATAAATAGTTCTTTGCAAGCTCTTGTGTTGACCTTGTGGGCTCCAGGCTGCAGGTGCTATTTTGGGAAAGTGGTGCAGACTTCAACAATGGGACTTATCTGAAAGAACTAAATTACTGCAAATGTACCCTGGAAGGCTGCCCCTCAGCCCTGGGCCTTCTCTTTTGTCATCTCACTCTCTCATATGGGCAGTATGGTAAAATAAGTTCTCCACATGGCTCCACTGTAATAAAACTCTGCCCAAGGGCAGGGCCAAGCAACCAGGAACTGGGTCTTCTGAAAATACATGAGCCAAAAAAAAACACCCCTTCATTAAATTGCTCTGTTGGTATTTGTTCCAGGTAATGAGAAAAACTGATGAATACAAAAACCTTATTTGAAGTGTGTGTGTGTGTGTGTGTGTGTGTGTATGTGTGTGTGTGTGTGTGTGTGTGTGTGTGTGTGTGTGTGTGTTCTAATCTAGTTGAAGTGTTTGAATAACTGGTTTGCTAGACTCTGATTCAACCCTCAGACAAAAAGAAGGGTAGTGTTTCTCATGACAGTGACTGGGATAGCAAAATACACATGTTCAGTATTTAGCACCATAGATAGAGTTACATAACAGACCAA
>LR753100.1:0-32930 GCA_902729485.2 Mus minutoides
AAAAAAAAAAAAAAAAAAAAAAAAAAAAAAAAAAAAAAAAAAACACAAAAAAACACTATTGCCTATGCCAGCAAGATAATGCTGAAAGGGCCCTGATTATAGCTGTCTCATGGGAGGCTATACCAGTGCCTGGCAAACACGGAAGTGGATGCTCACAGTCAGCTATTAGTTGGAGCACAGGACTCCCAAGAAAGGAACTAGAGAAAATACCCAAGGAGCTGAAGGGGGTCTTCAACCCTATAGGTGGAAGAATAACATGAACTAACTAGTTCCCCCTGTGCTCATGTCTCTAGCTGCATATATGGAAGAAGATGGCCTAGTTGGCCATCATTGGGAAGAGAGGCCCCTTGGTCATGCAGACTTTATATGCCCCAGTACAGGGGAACGCCAGGGCCAAGATGTGGGAGCGGGTGGGTAGGGGAGCAGGGCGGGGATGGGGGAGGGTATGGGGAAATTTCTGGATAACACTTGAAATGTAAATGAAGAAAATATCTAATAAAGAGAAAAAAATGCATAATGCCTTCTTCTTTAATTATTGCTCTATAAATATATGAAAGGATATACCCAACATCTCAAAGATGCTGAACATTAAAAAGTAAATAAATTTATTTGTGTGTAATTTATATAAATGTGACTTGAAGTGTATATTTAATGGTGCTTCTATGCATATGTTCTAGGGCTAACCACTTGGGATCTCATACCTGCAGAAGCCTGATTCTCTCCCTAGCTCTTCCTATAGGGCGTGACCTTGTAAGATATGTTTAAAATATTTTTTTTTTCTTTTGGTTGTTTCTTAACCCTTAATCCTATTCTTTGTTCAATTTAGCTGCAGATGAAATTTGTTTAAAATGTCTGATAGTTTCCAAAGAAGTCAGTGTGGAAGGAACTTCAAGCTTAACATCTGTTGCCCTTGCCAACCTAAGTGATTATCTTAGAGAAGCAGGCTTCATAGAGTCACAAAGTATGATTTGAAGGGAGAAGTGTATTATCAAGGTGTTAAATTAACTATAAAGCAATCTTAGAGCTCCGAAATGTTTAGCATCCTTCTGCTAGATGTGACGAGAAAGTGGATGCAATATGCTCAATATTTCCTTCCACTCTTTCTTTGTCTTTGGAGGTCACCAAAACAATTCCCATTTGCCTGTTTTCTTCCTCTTTGGTAGATGCCTTAGCAAATGCCTTGTAGGATTTTTTTTTTTCTTCTCTTTTTGAAACTGGACATTTATGACATGCGGGACTTTTCAGCGCTGGAGGCTTTTTTCTAGCACATTTGCTAATTATGTTTAAATAGGAGTTTGTGCTTATAAAATAGCAAGTCTGAGTTTTCAGAGCAGAACAGTTAAAACGGCACTGATGTAAATGTAAGAAGAGTGAGGTTAAACTCAGAGCCTGCTCAGCCAAGTATAACAGTGTGACAGAAAAGCAATTAATTCTTCCATATTTTCCAGGGGGCATAATTCTGGGTTTCCATATTGTTGGCCACCTCTAAGTACTTTCTGCCTTTAAAATGATTGCAATCCATCACTGACCGGTACCCTCTCAAACAGATAACTTCAGCAATTTAAATGCTGATGTATTTTGCTTTGCTGTTCTTGTTCAGTGATGTACAACACAAAATTGATGTTCACCATCTTTCTGTTTGGATGTAGTACTAAGACCAAGCTTAGCTGTAACCTTCTAGTCTATTGTGGGCTTTTGTTTTATGCATTTAAATAAGTTTCATAAAATGAGTATCAGAACTATCATGTAATTATGTAAGATGTAGAGAGAGTAAGGAGCCTCAAAATTTAACCTATTTCCTATCTTAGCATCTCCGTTACTTAGTGGAGTTATTTAGACTTCTTTGCATCATAGTTTGTCATATCATTATTGTACATTTCTTTTTATTTTATTTTTATTGCAATTTGCTTTCATGTTCTAAAATAGTCATATCTCAAATATACGGATCAATGAGTTCCTAAATATACAGGACCATGTGCAGCTACAGAGCAGATCAAAGCTCAGGTTTAGCCTCAACAAGTTTCTTGGTTTCCCCACTGTGTCTCTGTTTTTAATTCCTGTCTAGACTAGTGAGATTATAGCTTTATTATTCATGCTTTTGAACTTTATGGAAATCAAAGTATCAGATTGTGTTAGCATATGTCTGTCTCCTTTTGTTCACCAGTGTATTTGTAAAAGTCACCTACTGTTGTCATGAGAAACAATGTTTCTTTTTATTGTATAATAAAATCTAATTCCTTGCCATTTTCAAACAATGTATTTTGATCATACCCTCCAATTCCTCCCAAATTTATCCTTTGCAAACTTCCCTACCCACCTAACCCAGATGAAGGAATCTCTTCCTCCTCCTCTTCCTCCACCTCTTTGTTCTTAATTTTGGAAAGAGAATACTTCTGATGTCCACATGTCCAACACTATCAAGAGCACTCATGACCAAGCTAATTTCTAGATGACATTGTATTCACTCTACCTGTTACAGGTGCTTAAACTAGATAGAATCTTGGAATCAGGCATGTTCCTTAAGAATTTTTTTTCTGACATCTGTAATTATTTCAGGACATTTGGAGAAATTTAAATATGATTGTATATTGTATATACTACTAACAATCTGTACTGGCTGGTTTTGTGTGTCAACAGAACGCAAGCTGGAGTTGTCACTGAGAAAGGGGACTCCCTTGAGGAAATGCCGCCATGAGATCCAGCTATAAGGCATTTTCTCAATTAGTGATCAAGGGTGGGAGGGCCCATTGTGGGTGATGCCATCCCTGGGCTGGTAGTCTTGGGTTCTCTATAAGAAAGCAAGCTTAGCAAGCTGGGGGGGGGGTGGGCAATAAGCAGCACCCTCCATTACCTCTGCATCAGCTCCTGCTTCCAAGTTCCTGCCCTTTGTGAGTTCCTGTCCGGACTTCCTTTGGTGAAAAACAACAATGTGGAGGTATAAGCTGAATAAACCATTTCCTCTCCAACTTGCTTCTTGGTCATGATGTTTTGTGCAGGAATATTAACTCTAATTAAGAGAACATCCTATAACCAAAGAGTTTAGTGAGGACTCATCTGTATGCAAAGGATAATTAGATGAGAGGCAACCAAAGAGCTCACAGTGTTGATAATGCATAGGAAAGAGGAAGCATTTGATAGAGGTCAGAGAATAAGACTGTACCATTATAGTTCTGAAAATTTCACCTACCCTAAAATTCACCAAGAAAGGTGAATATGCATCAAGTAGTGAACTGTTATATTTTCATATTTAAATAGACAGTTAAGAAGGCATGTACTACAAAGGACTAAGAAAATAGCATTACTAAAGGAAACAAGTTTTTCCCACAAATTGTGTACCACCTTTGCCCTAGCATATTTTGCAAACAAGACAGATTGTAGGTCAAAGCTTTTTTTGTGGCTGTTTTGATATCTATATTTCTCTTTTAGTAGCCTGCAGAGTAACTTCACACACGCCAGAGATGGGGGGATGGGGGGCATTTCTATCCTTTCTCTTCCTGCTTTGGCTGTTTCCTTTTCTACCTTGAAAGTTCTTGAATATATTTGTTATAATCTGTATGTACTTCCTGCCAAAAACTGAAGACACCATGACATTAGAATTGAGAAACNTATCTATATTTCTCTTTTAGTAGCCTGCAGAGTAACTTCACACACGCCAGAGATGGGGGGATGGGGGGCATTTCTATCCTTTCTCTTCCTGCTTTGGCTGTTTCCTTTTCTACCTTGAAAGTTCTTGAATATATTTGTTATAATCTGTATGTACTTCCTGCCAAAAACTGAAGACACCATGACATTAGAATTGAGAAACCATTCAAGACCCCAAATTTGAAGAACAGATTTTCAAATCTATGATCTCCATATTGATTTTAAGGAAATAAGCCCAGCTACCTTACCAGAAGAAACGGGAAACTATATTTAATGCCACACCAAATAGTTATGGTTTTGTATGTTTTTTCCCCCTAAGAGGCAATATAAAACATAATGAAGTAGAATTAAAAGTCACAGTTTCTCAAACTTGTAAATTATGAAAAGAGGTGACATACGATCAGCTAATGTAAAGTTTTATCATGACACACAGGAGAAGGACAACTTTATGGGATATAATACAATGACCATGAAAATTAAGATCTGAGCAAGAAATGGACCTTGGGACTGCTGATTACTTATGTTGGTACTGTGCTTTTTCTTTTGGATTTTTGAAATACAATAGATGAAGGGAAGAATCAAGGGACAGTATATTATAGAACTATACAAAATCCTCTATTATGTTTTACTCCTTGTTTTCTATTCCACTGAAGTTCCTAAAATTGGCCCTGCTTTTATGTCTATTCATACAAAACCAGTACACACTATGTTAATAACTTAGTGAAAAGTAATCCAAACCTGGACAGTTACTTCTAATGTTCTGGCTGATTTTATTTTTAAATCTTAACTTAAAAATCATAAAAAATGCATTTTTTTCTGATGTACATAATAGATGAGAACACAATTTTATGCCTTGAAGCGTTTACAATGTAAGCACACACAGAGAAACAATAGCTCAGAAGTGGGCATTGTTTTATAGTTCTACAGCCCATCTCCTTAGTACTTTTTTCTGTAATAAAGCTTTTTAGAAGATACAATTGTAGGAGGGTGGAGAATTAGAATAGTGTTATTTGCATTTCTATAATTTTCTTTCTTTTTAAAAGAGCATTATTCTTGAAACAAGAAAATTTGCAAATTAAATGTTCAGCTCACTTTAGTTTTATATCACAACTTAGCATTTTGACAGGTTATCTAACTTAAATTACTGAAATATTTGATTTAAACAAGTGTGGCTTTTTTTTTTTTCAGAAAAAAAGTCATCTCAACAGTGGAATAAAATGAACATTAAATATTTTACATACTTGATACTTAAATACCCATCTAAATTCTCATCAATACATAATTGCAACCTTTCTTAGTGAATGTCTTCCTGTGTTTTCACAATGTCCTATGAAAGTAAGTAAAATAGTTTATGTACTATAGCCCAACTATGCCAATATGTTTTAGCATTATAAATTATCTATGACTCATAAAATTACTTATTATATATTACTTGGTATAATTTTTGTTTTAAAACAGTTTATGGTATTATTTCTTGCAACTTTCACAGATTTAACAATACATTGAATTCTTTCTTTCCCCTTTACTTAATGTGAAATTATCATTTTTTTATTTTTTATATATCTACAACTCTTGTATATTTAATTCTACTTCCAATCTTTAAAAAGCCAGTTGTTCTATATCTTTCCAGTCCTTTACTAATTATTTCATGCCCCCTGGGAAGATTTTCATTCTTATAAAATTTAAATACCCAGTGAACTCAAACTTAGCATAGTGATACTTATCTCAAATTCATTTTTGCACTTTTCTGTACATGTAATATTAAAATTTATTCGGAGATTACTTTCTTATGTAAAATGTCTGTTCTTGAGATACCAGGGTGACAAAGTAGTAGATGCTAGTATTTGGGAGGGTCTTATGCAAGCAGGGCATGTATACTCAGAACACTAATACAGGTCATACATGTGTGTGTGTGTGTGTGTGTGTGTGTGTGTGTGTGTGTGTGTGTGTGAGAGAGAGAGAGAGAGAGAGAGAGAGAGAGAGAGAGAGAGAGAGAGAGACCGAGCAAGATGCACATGATTTTTCATTGAAGATTCAGCAATACTCTGACATAAAACTATCCATAGATGCTAGATATGATATTACACATCCAGAATAATGGTATTAAGAGGTTTGAGAAAAGAGGGTTTTACATTTAAAGGACAGGTTTGGCTATGTGGCTGGAACCACGAGAAAAGCTTCACCTTGGGCTTGTCATTAGCTTTTCATTCAAAGATTGCCGTAGCAAATCCCTTCACCCCTTTTCACACTTCTTATTTTTAATGTTTTATTTATTTACACTCCAGATTTTATTTGCCTCCCTATCCACCCTTCCACTGTTTCACATACAATAACTCCTCCCTGCCCCCTGTCCCCACCTTCCAACCCCCACCCACATCAGACCTGACTTCGAATCTCTTTGGGGCCTCCAGTCTCTTGAGGGCTAGGTGCATCTTCTCTGACTGAACCCAAACCAAGCAATCTTCTGTTGTTGGGCCCGTACTATCAGTGTATGCTGCCTTGTTGACAGTCCAGTGTTTGAGAGATCTCTGGGTCCAGTTTAATTAAGACTGCTGGTCCTCCTACAGGGTTGACCTCCTCCTCAGGTTCTTCTAGCATTTTCCTAATTCAACCACGGTGGTCAGCAGTTCCTGTCCATTGGTTGGGTGTAAATATATGCATCTGACACTTTCATTTGCTTGTTGGGTCTTTTAGAGGGCAGTCACAATAGGTTCGTTTTTTGGTGAGTGCACCATAGCTTCAGTAATAGTGTCAGGCCTTGGGGCCTTCCCCTGAGCTGGATCCCACTTTGGGCCTGTCCCTGAACCTTCTTTTCCTCAGGTGCCTCACAGTTTCCATCCCTGCAGTTCTTTAGACAGGAACAATTATTGGTCAGAGTTTTGACTGTGGGATGGCAACCCTCTCCCTCACTTGATGTATTTCTGCTGCAGGTAGGCTCTATAAGTTCCTCTCTCTACTATCAGGTGTTTCATCTACAGTCCATTCCCTCCCTTTGAGTCCTGAGAGTCTCTTACCTCCCAGGTCTCTGTTGCATTTCTGGAGGGTCCCCAACCTCCTACCTCCCGAGGTTGCCTTTCTGCTGACCATAGGGCTTCAGTCCTTTTCCCTCTCCGAATACCAGATCAGGTTCCCCTCTCCCACCCCACCCACCCCAGTCCACTTACCCTCCCAGGTCCCTGGCTTCCTCCCTCTTTGTGATTTCTTTCTTCTCCCTCCCAAATGGGACTGAAGCATCTTCACTTGGGCCCTTCAGTTTGGTGACATTTTTGAGTTCTGTGGACTGTATCTTGGGTATTTTGTACTTTTAGTTTTGGCTAATATAAAATTATTAGTGAGTACATACCATGCATGACCTTTTGGGTCAGATTTACCTCACTCAGGATGATATATGTTAGTTCCTTCCATTTTCCTGCAAATCTCAGAATGTCCTCATTTGTGATAGCTTAGTAGTGTTCCATTGTGTAAATGAACCACATTTTCTGTATCCAGTCTTCAGTCCTGGTGGGACATCTGAGTTGTTTCTAGCTTCTGGCTTTTATAAACAAAGACTCAATGAACATAGTGGAACACGTGTCCCTGTGGCATGGTGTGGCAACAATTCCCAAGAGTGGTTCTGCTGGGACTTAAGGTAGATCTATTTCTAGTTGTCTTGAGGAACCTAAAGATTGATTACCAGAGTGGTTGTACAAGTTTACAATCCCACCAGCAATGGAGGAGTGGTCCTCTTTCTCCATATCCTCTCCAACATGTGTTACCACTTGATGTTTTGATTTTAACTGTTCAGATTGGGGTAAGGTGGAATCTCAGGGTTCTTTTGATTTGCATTTCTTTGATCACTAAGGACTTTGAACATTTCTTTAGATGCTTCTCAGCCATTTGTGATTCCTATGTTGTGAATTCTCTGTTTACTTTTATACCCCATTTTCTGGTTTGGTTGTTTGGGTTTTTTTTAGTGATTAGTTTCTTGAGTTCTTTATATATTTTTATATTTTCCCTCTCTAGGATGTGGGGTTAGTGAAGATTTTTTTTCCCAATCTGTATGTTGCTGATTTGTCTTATTGACTATGTCCTTTGACTTCCAGAAGCTTTCCAGTTTCACTAGGTCTCATTTATCAATTTTTTATCTTAGTGTGTGAGCCATTGGAGTTTTGTTTAGGAAATTTTCTTCTGTGAAAATGAGTTCAAGGATCTTTGCCACTTTCTCTTCTATTAGTTTCATTGTATGTGGTTTTATGATGAGATCTTTGATCCACTTGAACTTGAGCTTTGTGCAAGGTGACAATCTGGGTCTATTTTCATTTTTCCACACACATACAGCCAGTTAGACTAATACCATTTATTGAAGATGCTTTCTCTTTTCCATTATAAAGTTTTGGCTTCCTTGTCAAAGATCAAGTGTCTGTGATTATGTGGTTTTATTTCTGGGCCTTTAATTCTTAACAATTGATCAAAGTTTCTGTCTCTTTACCAATACCATGCACTTTTTAATCACTATTACTCTATACTAGAGCTTCAGGTCAGAGATGATGGCTTCCTTAGTTATATTTTTTTATTAAGAATAGTTTGTACTAGTCTGTTTTTTGTTTGTTTGTTTGTTTGTTTGTTTGTTTGTTTTTGACTTTCCAGATGAATTTCAGAATTGTTTTGTGTTGGGATTTTGATGTGGATTTTATTGAATCTGTAGATTGCATTTGGTAGGATGGCCATTGAATTAATTCTGCCAGTACATGGGCAGGAGAGATGTCTACATTTTCTGAGATCTTCTTCAATTTCTTTTTTGAGAGACTTAAAGTTATTGTCATACAGATATTTCACTTGTTTGTTTAGAGTTTTCCCAAGATATTTTATATTATTTATAAAGTCTATCATGAAGAAAATTGCTATCATAATTTCTTTTCTAGACTGTTTATCATTTGTATAAAGGAAAGGTACTGATTTATTTGATGTAATTTTATATCCAGATACTTTTCTGAAGTTGTTTATCAGCTGGAGAAATTCTCTGGTAGAATTTTTGGGGTCATATATATATATATATATATATATATATATATATATATATATATACTATTATATCATCTACAAATAGTGTTAACTTTATTCTTTGCTAATTTGTGTCCCCTTGATCTTTTTTTGTTGTCTTGCTCTTCTAGCTAGCACTTCCAGTACTATACTGAATAGATATGGGGAGAGTGGTCATCCTTGTCATGTTCCTTGATTTTAGTAGGATTGCTTCAAGTATGTCTCCTTTTTATTTGACTTTGGCTATTGATTTGCAGTATATTACTTTTATTTTATTTAGGGCCTTGAACTCTTGATCTCTCCAATACTTTTAACATGAAGTGGTGTTGTATTTTTGTCAAGGGCTTTTTTCTGCATCTAAGGAGATGTTCATGTGATTTTTATTTCTTTGAGATTGTTTATATAGTGGACACTTCTAAGACACATATGATTGAGTGGTAGACAGTGTGGAAAAAGGCTAGAGAATGAATTGAAAGGGGTATGAGCCAGCAAGTGAAGGTACTGTCAGCCACAACTCTGAGTAGTTAATTGAGGTAATGAAGGATGATATAACAGAGGACACAGATGAGTGATGTGGGGCTTATGCATTTTCCTTTCTGCAGGTGCAAATAATTCATCCTGCCATTTAGGCAGTGTCCTCGAGACACATTGTACTACTGAAAAGGAGAACTTTGATTACAGGCTTGTTGTTCTTTGTGATTAAAGTACTGGTTTTCATTACTGATTAAAGTGTAATTTTCAGCAATCATTTAACCTTCCTAGTCATTCATCTCTACTATAATTATGTAATAAACACTAAGCAGAATCCTAGGCAACTCCAGAGTTCTTTCTCAAATAGTGTCCATTAACATTTTTTCTTTGGGCTTAAATATCAATTATATCATGTTTGGTAACTCAGTGTGCAACTAATAGAGTTTTTAAATTGATCATTATGGATATCCAGCTCCATAAAAGAACACTGGAAACAGTATTTTCATTTATCTTATTAAATTTAACTATACCTAACAAATATGAAGGAGGGGTGGAAAATACTAGAACCTTAAATATATACACTAAAGTAATAAAATTAATTTTTTATATTTAAAAGTAAAGACAAAAATGAGATTGATGCATCAAGAATCAAAGGAGGCAAAAGAAATTAGTACATATGTTCAGATAATAGGAAATATAATGATTTTATTTGTCAATAAATAGTATTTCCCTATTATGTAGTAGGATATAAAATATATGTGACACATGCAGTAAAAAATTGCAGTGCCTTGCTTGCTATAGAGGAAATGGTGATTACTGACAGAAGATCTGCAGAAGAGCTTCAAGCATAGATTGTAAAGAGGCTTTCAAGGTCTCTCCCGTGTCTAAGGTAAGCTTTTGGGAAAAAGCAGAATGACTTTCCTTTAGAACTCTTCTTTCAAGGCTATTTTCCACATATTCTATGAGATATAGTGTATCAGGTTTTAGTTGAGGACCTTGATCCATGTGTACTTAATCTTTATTCAGGGTAACAAATATGGATCCATTTTCAATTTTTACATGTAGACATCTAGTTAGTCCATCACCACTTGTTGAAGATGCTATTTTTTCCCACTGTATTGTTTTGATATCTTTATCAGAAATAAAGTGTCCATAAGTATGTGGATTTATTTCTGGGACTTTGATTTGATTCCATTGATTAACTTGTCTGGTTATATACAAATACTATGCATTTTTGTCACTATTGCTCTATATAACAGCTTGCGGTCAGGGATGGTGATTCCTTCCAAAGGTTTTTTTTGTTTGTTTGTTTGAAGGTTTTTTTATGTGTGTGTGTGTTCAGGACTGTTTTCTCTATTCTGTTTGTTTTTTTTTTCCTATATAAAGTTGATAATTTCTCTTTTAAGGTTTATAAAAATTGTATTGGAATTGTAATGGGTAATGCAATAAATCTGTTAATTGCTTTTGGTAAGATAGCCATTTTCACTGCTGATTCTACCTATCCATGAGCATGAGAGCTCTTTCCATCTTTTGATGTCTTCTTTACACAGGAAAAGCCTTGAGCAGATTATTACAGAGGACAGTTTCCTTAACAGTATACAAATGGCTCAGGCTTTAAAGTCAATAATTGATAAATGGGACTTCATGTGACTGAAAATCTTCTATAAGGAAAAGGACACTCTCAATAGGGCAAAATGGCAGCCTGCATATTGAGAAAATACCTTTATGAGCAGTGAGATAGTGTCCAAATCTTATAAAGAACTCAGGAAGCCACATACCAACAACTGAAATAGTCCAATTTAAAAATGGGGTACATAGATTATTAGAGAATCCTCAACAGAGGAATCTCAAATGTCTGAAAAGCACTTAAAGCAATGTCATAATCATTCGTCTTCAGGGAACTGCAAATCAAAACAACTATGAGATTTCATCTTACATCACTCAGAATGGCTGAAATTAAAAACAAAACAAAACAAAACAAACAAACAAACAAACAAAAAAACACCTTGCATAATAGCACATGCTATCAAGGAGGTGGAGCAAGGAGGGCACTCCTTTGCTGGTGGGAGAGAAAACTTGTAAAAACTCTTGAAATCAACTTGGCAATTTCTCAGAAAACTGGGAATAGTTCCTCCTGAAGACCCAGCTAATCCAATCCAGGTATATACTTAAAAGGGCTCTACCATCCACCATCCCACAAAGACACTTGGTCAACAACGTTCATAGCAGCTTCATTTTTAGTGAGCGAAGAGTCAGATATCTGTTTGTTATGTTACTATGGATGACTCCACACTATCATATATATATATATATATATATATATATATATATATATATATATATGAGACAACACTATTTGGTCTCAGTGATTATAATGTGTGTGTGTGTGTGTGTGTGTGTGTGTGTGTGTGTGTGTGTGTGTGTGTGTGTGTGTGTGTGTGTGTGTGTGTGTGTGTGTGTGTGTATGTAATTGCAGAAGGAGATTATGAAGTTGAAAGGGAGATGTAACTTGATGTCCTGGATGAATTTGTAGGGAGGTGTTTATGCTCTTGGTACATTGTATACTGGTTTAATCTCTCTCTCTCTCTCTCTCTCTCTCTCTCTCTCTCTCTCTCTCTCTCTGTGTGTGCATGTATGTGTATGTGTGTGTATTCATTTAGCTTGACATAATAAAAACTGATGGTTTTATTATTTTGTAATTATACTATTAATATAAATGACAAGAAAAGTACTAAAATTCACAGATAATTTCATAAAGTTTTGCATTCTCTATCAACATTTGAGAGACACAAATTCATAGCATACAAAAATGTAGGAGTTTTATCAAACTACATAATCCAATCAAAAAGTTTAGAATATTTCACCCCCCAACAGCTAAATATGCATGACTTTACAGAACTTCGAGGTAACATTTTGATAATGTTAATAAAATATGTGTACAAAAATATAACTATTTATACACTTGAATCAAAAACTATTCTAAACATTTTATACTAATTAGCTCATTTTAGATGCAATGTGAATTTATAATGCTTAATAATAATGCTCTATATTTTCATTTCAATTGCTCTACTCTTTAATTAAAACAAATTCTTTAAAATGGAGTTATTAGAAAATAGCTATAAAATACCTGTAATCCTAGCAGTTGAGTCATTGTTTTGAGGCCTTTGTGAGATTCAAAATCAGAACCTGTATTTTTAAAAAATGTAATGACATTCTAAATAAAAGATCTAGGAACATAAATATTCCTCCTTCTTATCTCTCTGTCACATCTTAAAATAGTTAAGTGAAGCCGACTGCCAAATCTGCCCACATTTAACAACAGAAATTGGATTTTTATAGAAAAGAATAATATCCATTTACACGGTCCATTTATATTTAGAAAAATATGGTCAGGTTAATCACAACAATGTCCTTATTTCTTCATATCAATTTTCTATATTTATTAACTTTTTTATTGTTGTAATGATGAAATATCTTAAGGGTGGAAATCCTTAATTGGCTCAATGTGTGAGAGCATGTAATAATATAATCCATCGTGGTAGGGAAATCATGGCAGCAGATAGTACCATGTTATATGAACATGTCTCAAAACTCATAACCTCCCTTTATCCCGGTAACCCATTAAGCATGCTTTGTTCGCTTCTGTTTTGGCTTATTTTGATACCACAGCCTATGGAAATGTTTCATGTCCATATATTCTGACTTCCATGACTAAGTCTGTCTAGAAACTATCTCAAATGCTACACTCAGAAATGTATCTCCTTGATCATTTCAAATTCAATCAAGGCAATAACAAAGACTACCCTTTACTGCCACTAATAATTATAAAATAATAATAACTGACCAATATTTGTGTGTTCTCTATCTTTTATTTTTTAAGAAATGTTTTCTGTTCAAGCATATTGCAATGCAGAAAGTGACTATTAACATGTGTTCATGAATACTATTAGACTGCATCATGTCAAAGTACTTAGAAGGTATTATGCTGTAATCTTGGTAATTACTATGTTAAAAAATTAATCTGATGTATTTCTCATCACTCCAAATCAAGAACAAACACAGATTTTTCTGAAAATGTCAACTATGAGATTAAGGACTGTATTACATCAAGTTCTATTGTTGGTAACATAAATAGATGTTACTAACAACCAGACAGTCACAAACTAAGTCTTTAGTAATTCAGTTCTATGAAAAGGTAATGTTGGCATTTTTTAGATACAATGTTATCCTTCTGAGGACAGGTATTTTAGCTTTTCTACTACTCTCTGACAGTGTGTCACTATTGCCTTTATTGTGTTAGAAGATAGAAATATTTAGAGAAAGAATCTGTTCTAAAGTGAAATGAACATTTCCTCTGATATACATCCCATAGTCTGCCACCAGGAAACTCTTTGGGGGATGGGGGGAAGCACGAGAGATCAGAGGCCATTCTGAGAGAGATGGTCTTATAGTCACAGCTGATTGCAATTTACAGAGGTATGGATGTAGCTTACACTGTAGGATGCTTGCATGAGTGTGTGATGGAAGACTAGCCTTGACGCTAGTATTTAATAAATCATATGAAGATTTGGTGGAGTCAGGCTTCTTAGGAGAGAATCACAGAACACATCCCTCTTAGTGTCAGTGACATTTTGGGTTAGTCCTTCTGATCAGCTCAGTAAAAAGCCGAGGAGAACTGAGTCAGGAAGTCATAATGGAACCAGCTTGATACCCTCAGAAGTACCCCTTGGTGAAAGGCCAACAACCACCGGCAGAGAGTCATTGATATAAGCATGGGCAGGGTGTGAGAGGAACCAATCTGTAATTAAGATGAACTTAATCGTGATGTGAATATGGACGTCTGACAGGAACTCTAAAAGGAGTGTATGAATTCTGAATTGTGGGAGGGGCAGAGTTGAAATCAAACCATCATGAACAAAAAAGGAGGGCTGCAGATGTCTACTCCAAAGTGAAATGAGAAGCTCCCAGACTACCCAGCAAATGAATCCCTGGGCATTGTTCTTGTCCCTTTGAAGTGAAGACATGAAGAGAGACCTTTATTATTATTATTATTATTATTATTATTATTATTATTATTATTATTTTATTTTTCCTTTCAGAACAGTGATCCTTAGACTGCAGGGAATTAGAATCTTATACAATCCATTCTGGTTAGAATAAAAAGGGGGCCATTTTAGATCACAAGAGGCAATATTTTCCTAAACTTCCTCCTCTGTACATTCTTTCAAGTTGGCCAGAAACTGAACCCGGTTACAATGAAGAATGTCATGCTCTGTGATTAAATCTGAAGTGATCAAGAAATTCAGCTGTTTTTCAGAAGCAATCCTCAGACCCATTAATAGCCTTCAGGGTCTAGGTTAACCTTCTCTTAAAGAATACTTTATTTAAATAAATAGCTATCTTAATCAAATCGTAGCTTCCCTCAAGAACTCACTCACTGAATGAACTCCATTTCTCTCAGGATTCTCTTTCTTACACCCAAATGTAATTTCTTTGTAAAATGCCTCTGGCAACTTTTTTATTCCTTTGTCTTAATGTACAGCTATAGAGTTTTCCTTTTCACACCGTGGTGGTAATTGATTCAACACTGACCAGGTTCTTGTTGATAAGTATTTTTCCTTATAGACTTGGCACTCCTATGCAATCCTTTTATCTGAGCCATCATTTTAAGTGTACAATGGCTTACAAAGTTCCAGTCAGTAACAATCGTTCAAATCTCTCCCAGTCCTAAACACATTAATCAGAAACCCGGCGGCTCACTAAAGATTCCACTGAATATTCAAGTAGAGCGAACATAAAACATAGTTAATCTGACACTTTTATTTTCTGCCTTAAGGCTGGCTATGTCAAAACAAAGTCCAGGAACTTTAAGCTCTGCTTGAGATGGACCACTGGGGACCAGTGTTTGAAAATGTAAATGGTAGTGATAGCATAATTCTCTCTCTTCTCTCTTCTCTCTTCTCTCTCTTCTTCTCCACTCTGTGGTGTGTGTGTGTCTGTGTGTGTGTGTGTCTGTGTGTGTGTGTCTGTGTGTGTGTGTGTGTGTATGTGCTTGTTTGTTTCTGCACCTCCCATAGTACATATGTTGTTATCAGGAAAAAATTGTGTACACTTAGTTCTTTTCTTCCACCCTTGTGTGGTTCTGGGGCTCAATCTGAGGTGTTTAGACATGAAATTTGAGTGTTTTATGCAAGGAGCCACCATGCTGGGCCACACTAACAAGTTTCTAAGGGTAAAACATTTTTCACAGAGTTCCATAGTCTCTAGAACATGTATAACTATCATCAGTATACTTGCATACCTATTCAATGCCAGCTACTTCTACCTCTTTATATCCCCTGAGTATGTATGTTTAAATACTTTATATACGTCACATAATATGCACTTCCTGAATCTGACAAAAATATTCTTAAATTTTTAAATATTCTTAATTATTTTATTTCTCAACAGTAAACAAAAAATTATATATTATGCAGTATTAGAAGGACTCACATATAAAATAGCATATATACTTAGTGAAACTAATAAATAATAGTCTTTTCTCTATGTTTTCAACCCCTCTGAATCTCTCTCTCTCTCTCTCTCTCTCTCTCTCTCTCTCTCTCTCTCCCTCTCTCTCTCCATTTCCTGGTATATATGTAATACACACAGTAAGAAGGTTGGTTCCTGTATCAATATGAAAATATAAGCAGTTCAGCAAACTTCCTAAAGCAGAGACTAAGTAAGCTTTGTTCCCTTCCATATCACCACAATGACAAGATTAAATGTAATTTAAAAAATGATTCATTTTGCTTGTTGTTGCCATAATTATTTTAGTTACTGTTGCAGGTATGGGGTGCTTAATAATTTTGTTTATGCTCTTGTCCAAGGGAGTATGAACAGGCTTTGAAATACAAGCAACCCCCCTTCTGTCTTTTTCTCCCCATTAGTATATTTTGTTGCATTTAATGTGATTCTGAATATGTATTGATTGTATAATGTATTCTAGACAGTATGCTGAGACTATTTATGTACTGCTGTGTTAATCCCTCAAAACTTTTGTGAAAATAGAAGCTTAGAGCTAGAGAAGTTCAATGCTCTATCTAAAAACACAGAGGTAAAAAGTATGTGACAAGACTTTCAACTAAGGTCCATCTTCTTCTTGGATTCCAACTTCATCCTTACAAATGTTTGAATGATATTATCACTGTATACTTACAAACTAGTGAGTAATTGTATCCTAATAAAACACCATTGCAAATATGTTACTGTAGTGTGTTAACCTACTTCAATCACCAATTCCCTCTATCCATATATCAAGTATAGTGTTACAACTATAATAACAATCTAATCATATTCTTTTCTTTTATTCCTTTTGACATCCATTTATATACCCTGATTGTTTCACCTAAAAGGTCACTCTTCCAATCAATGATGCATATCTTTATGGACTGTTCCCAATGGAAGAAAATTGTTTTGATTCATTCAGGACATACACAGTGTTCTGTTACTGCACAGCCAACCAGCTTGGACAAAAATGACTACAGTCTACAGACACACAGTATATTATTTTATATAAGTATTTCTAGAGGCAATATGCAGTAACAAAAAATTATGTTTTCTTATCTGGCCGAGAAATGGTATTTAAAACACAATAATTTGATTTTTTAAATAGAGAGAAATTAAATGTCTACTGGGGAAATTACATAGAAATCTGAATTAGTCATGTAATGGACTCCACATGTGTGTCTTTAATCTTAGTATCTCTGGGACTTCTTCGTACATCTGGGAGCAAATTTGTTGCTGTATTCTAACTAAAAAGCTCAGATTATATCAGGAATGATATGCTGATTATTCAGATATTTGCTGATTTGTGTGTGTTTGTGTGTGTGTGTGTGTATGTGTATATTTATATATATATATATATATATATATATATATATGTGTGTGTGTGTGTGTGTGTGTGTGTGTGTGTGTGTGTGCGTGCATGTATTTAAAAACATCATGGACATGCATGATCCAGTAGAGATCAGAAAGTGAAGAAAGTGATCTCCTGTAACTGGATGGATTTATAGACAGAAGTGAACCTCCATGTAGATGCTGGGAACTGAACTTTGATCCAATGCAAGAAGAATAAATGCTCTTAGCTACAGAGACATTCCTCAAGCTTCAAGTCCTGATGCTCTTAAATAAAAGGATTTGGGAAAAAAACCTTTATTCAAAGAATTATTAGAAAAATTATACTAAGCTTCAACAAATCCATTCACAATGGGATCTGATCTTAAACCCTCAAGAAGACAGAAGCATGAAAAAATACTTTTAATACATGGAGTTTTCATATATAAGATAAGAAGTGGCTACTATCAGAACTGGTATGGTTAAAACTGTCATACTTTAATATTTCTGGTGTTTTTAAATTAGTATTTTCCATTAACTCTTTGTACTGCCCATATCTTAAAACATTAGCGTTAACAATAGTGAGAAATGCTATCATTGTCAAAAGTTGGTCTAACAGTTGTATTAGCCATTGATTGTTATTATTAATCAAAAATTTCTTGAGATAATATTCATTACATTTTCCAGCCCATTTTTAAAGTTAAAATCAAATTCAACTGTCAGTTTATATGAGCCTTTGGCATAATTACACACAATTCTGCTCCTGTAGAAGGTCACTACATTTTTGCCTGCCTAATAGTTCTCATTGTTATGTTCTGGATTCTGTTCAAATTTTAAAAAATAGACTTATGAAGGAGTGACCCACAATGGCTGTCACATTTCACTTTACTAGTATGATTATATTTTCAAACTGACCATTTGTCTTTTCTCTTTCAGGGAAACTTTACTCTGTTGGCACTGGATGGTAAAGGGGGATGTTTATATCAAGCTACCTTGCAATTTCTGCATGAAGCTTCTCTATCACAGAGAAGGTAACAAGCAGATGTGCACCTCATGCAGTTCCCCTCATAGCTCTGTTTAATTCAGCATCTCAATTCACATTAATTATTGGAAGAGTAGGAGAGATTGGAAAGTTGGCTGCACAGCATTTCTGAAGCTGGAAATTCCTTAGTCAGTAAAGGCATATCTGAGATTGGTACATTAGGTTATCAAAGAAGTTTTATAAACCTCAGGACTTAGAGTAAGCAGAAACTACACCTTGAAAGGTTGATACTTGCATGCTAAAATGCTCTTAGAAGGATTTTGTTAACAGGTTGGTATATATGCTGCTTTCTGGGCAGGCAATTATTATTTTTATGTTGAAATCTTCGTAGGTAATTTGTTTAGTTTTGACTTAAGTTGGATTATTTGGAGTCCACAATCCTACATTTTTGTATGCGGTATTGCATCCTTTTAAAACAAACTCAGTAAAGACAGATTTAATATGGATTTGCACTTAAAGTCTGTCAGCATTCTTGAATATTTTATCAGCAGAACTAAGAAAAATAATTTCCCGAGTCCCAAGTTTATGCTGGCAGCTGAACAGAAAAAACATATGAGAATGGGGCCTTTTTTTTTAAGGACAAAAATCTAACAAATAATAAAAAGAAAAATATGTGGTACTCTAAACCATGACATTTTCCAGAGATTGAATGACATATCTTTCATCCTCTATGGTAGCATTGGCACATGCCTCTTCTAATTGGTTCTAGGAGTTTGTTTATGGAACGCTGAGATTTTGAACATCAGATTTCAACATGATGATCAATGTTCTTGCTGAGAACATCTGCCTGTAGAAATTTTGCACTGCCCTTCATACCCAGCACTTAGGAAGAGGGTGTACCAAGATAGATGTAGAGAAATGAGTCTCACTGCTTTTCTTTTCTTTTTTTTTTTCCTGGTTGATCAAATTTGATTTTGTTGGTGACACCAATCAATAGACTTTGTTCAGATCCTACTCTTGATGAGGTAATTCTATTAGAAACCTTGAATTTGTAAAATGATGACAATAGAAATCCTGTGTTATATGAGATGTTGATTAGAATTAAATTTTATTTCCAGGTCTGAAAAGATGTCTCAGTAGTAAAGAGAATTGGATGCTCTTTCAGAGGTCCTGATTTCAATTTCCAGCACCACATGTTGGCTCAACTCCACTATAGGATCTGATTTCTCACGTGATCTGATGTGCTCTTCCAGTATGTAGATGTACATGTAGGCATAACACACATATTGATAAAAGATATAAAAATTAAAGTTAAATTTTTATTTGATACTTTATACATGTCCAGAGTAACTATTCTACACAGGTACCAACACAATTTCTCTTATTTACTGCCTATTTACAGGTGGCCTATCTATCCATAATCTTATAAATTTAGGAAAAGGATTCTATGAATGCTCTAGGAGCCATAGCTATCCTTAAATGCCAGAAAAGGGCATGATTACCCTTTTTTTTTTTTTTTTTTGGTTTTTCGAAACAGTTTCTCTGTATAGCCCTGGCTGTCCTGGAACTCACTTTGTAGACCAGGCTGGCCTCGGACTCAGAAATCCACCTGCTTCTGCCTCCTGAGTTGATTACCCAATCTTATACTGGATATGTCCATTTGTTTGTAAATTAAAGCCTTCTTCAGCTCAGTTTCTCATTAAATACAAGAGGAAACATATAAAAGACAACTCCAAAAAATAACAGGTAAGGATTTCAAGTACAAGACTACCTGAAATATTTTATTCTGAAAAGTTTGAAAATATGATACAAATGTATATCACTGAGGAATACTCCACAATACTCTGCATGGATCCACATAGGTGAGAATCCTGAAATTTCATGTTGCATGATAAATCTGCTTTTTCTTCTGTTTCATTTATGAATTAAATTATTAGTCTAAAATAGAGAGCAACATGTAAGGAATTCAGTGTTTGAATTGACGAATGATGGGAAAGTCAAATGTGGCAAGTAATCACTAAGATCTAATAGGAGAGAATGAACTCTCAATTTAGGGTAGTAACTAGAGACTTGGTAGTAACTACTGGGTGTATGTGTGTTCTGTGTTCTACAGAAAAGAATCATTGATTAGTGCTTATGGCCACAATTGTATCACATGCTAATAATCTCGCACTTTATATATTTAAAAAGTATAAAATTCCTGACTGCTTTAACTTAGTTTCATCTCAATTCAAAGAGTGAACACTATTCCATTTTTATTTTAATTCGTAGTCAGAATAAATATTTCATTCTTCTTGTCCTTGGGAGTTCTGTTTAAGTAAGAGTAAATCACAGTGCAGTGACAGAGAAAGTTTCTGAAGAAAAAATTCTAAGTATTTGTCACCAAATGAGATTTGTTTTCAAATGTGTGGAACATTTATTTTATAATCACTGGGCAAAAACTCTTTCACAAGCACTGGTGCTTTAGTTGATGGTCTCTCTCCAGGAACAGATCTATCAAACAAGATCCTTTACTACATTTGTTTAAAGGGTCCAGGCTAGTAATTCCTATAAAGACTGTCAGTTCACAGGAGAGCCTGGGAATCAACAGCACCTTAGTTCAGGAGCCTGGAAACTAAGGGACAGAACGAGAACTGGCCGTTATCATCTCATGTCTGAAGGCTGAAAATGGGTGTTTTAAATGTTAGCAAAAGATAGTAGCAGCAGATTCAATGTTAACAGCAGAGTCAATGTTAACAGCAGAGACTATTCACGTAGAAGCAAGGAGGAAATATAGGAAGGGAGCAGCAGTGGCTTTTCTCTTGTACATCACTTTATCTGGGGTCTGGATCACTTCAAGCATGTGTTGCGTATTCTGAGGGTGTGTTTTTATTCCTGAGAAAATGCTTCCAGGAAATCCTAGTACAGGCTTGTCCAGAAGTATACCTTTAGTTTATCTCACCACAAATAAACTTGGCTTCTAAAGTTAATGATTGCAAACACCTTACCTTTATGAATTTAGTTATATGTGTTCATATCTCTTCCCAAATGTTTCCCTTGCAATCGTCAAACAACCAATATTTACAGGTTTATATAAACATACTGTATAATCTATATATTTTATTATATTATATATATTGATGTATGAATGAATAATATATATATATATATATATATATATATATATATATATATATATCTCAGAATCACACTCTGTTGAATGTTTCTTTGTTTTAACCAAAAAATATAGCTTAAGGAAAGAGACTGCAACATTTTCTCTGGTAATGTTCTACACATATGGAATGAGACAAATTGTGTGTCTCCATGGCCACCTTATATCTCTGTTCTGAATTTTCCTGTTTGTTTGTTTTTTTTTTTTTCATTTGTTATGCAATAACGGGATTGCTGTTACAATATGGCCATGCGATTCAAACAACCTAATAATTAAGGCATAAGGGTGGAGTTTAAGACTTACTGTTACAAGCAAGCTGCCTGCAAAAGAGGCATTGTCCCAGAGCATAAAATTATTATAGAGAAACTAATCCCCACAGGCTTTAAGTATTCTGGAAAATATAGTGAAATGGAAGTGTGTGTGTGTGTGTGTGTGTGTGTGTGTGTGTGTGTGTGTCTGTGTATTCACACTTTTAAAATGCTGAGAACATTTCCTGTATTGTTGACTTCTTTGCTCATTTTAATAATTATCAAACTCTTCACTTTTCTACAATATAGATTTTACTTGATATGTGTTGCCTGGAGAGCTGCAGTTCCTCTAAATAACAGCTAAGAGTAAAACTCATAGCATACTTAACTATATCAAGTATATGTTTGCAGCTTAAAATTTTCTAGTATTGATTACATGCATAGAAATGTGCTTCTTTGCTTATGGATTTTAGCCTGTGCTTCTAGCAATTAAATGGTAAATTTCTACATGGACTTATTTTGAAGATATATGGAAAGGGAAATGTCAGACTAAATAATGACTTTAGGGGCTATCAACATGCATGTATATGTTAGTGAGGGAAGAGTCTCTTTACAGAGGTATCTATAAAGACTAATTTCCCAGGCTCTCCTTCAGTGTCTGTCATTTTCATGAAACAGGAGAATAGTGGATTTTTAAAAAAGAGCTATAAGCATGATCCCGATATATTAATATATCAGGATATATTGATGCACTACCTAAAAATTTTATATTCATAAAAACACATGGATAATTTCTGGAATGATGTTTCTCAGTAAATGTATACATCTGCTTTGTGCTGCCTCTGTCACAAGGTGTACAATGACATCTAAAATTAATTGACATTGCAAACCCTGGGAAAAAGACACTGACAGCTGGTGCCTTGTCTGTATATTAAAATTGTGTGGGTATCTGCAGAAATTCTCTTCCCTGCATACTATCCCAGATTCCCTCTACAAGGGATTTATATTGCTTTTTGTCTTATTGTTGTTGTTGTCATGGTCGTATTAAAATGTCACTTCCCAAAGTACAGCATTAGGCAGAGAATGGCTTCTAGAAATGACATTTCAAAATGCTGATATATTAGCATTTGTATTTGATTCAGTTTGCCCACCCAAACTAGTGCATCCAAGGTAAAGTGCTTTCCAAATATAATTGCTAGACAGATGCTAGATAAAATGTAAATAGTAAAATGACCTACATATTACCAACAAAAAGTTTTCCTTCTCTTGTTTTCCCAGTGCTGATACTTTAGAGTCATGATCACTGTGAGGGCAAAAGAATGATTAAAGAAGAGCAGAGTGTGTGAGGAAATACATCACCAATATTTCAGCGCTACATCATCTCAGAAGGAGGAAGTTTAGGATGTTACCCCCCACCTCCTCATTCTATTTATTAGATTTGATTTTGAAACTTAACAGGTAGAACTCATGCAAATATGTATTCCATAATATATATATACCCATGGATACTGGGATAATGCTCTTGGTCCTACAGTTTTTCTTTAAATTACCCATATAGAGTGATCTTAGCACACTATAACAAAATGACCTTAAAGGATTGAGAACTTTTATAGGAAAACTTGTAAATTTCATAACTCTCATTGGCTAAACAGGTTAGAATATACGCAAGTAGAAGCCCTTCTTCATCAGCATGAATGAACTGCTGCAAAGGAAATTATGCGCATCTGAACAGACACAGGCTACCTCATGCTTTACCTAATGTGAAATGATTGAATCTGCCCCCTAGCCCTTTTCAACCAGATGTAGAAATCAAAGCATTTATAGTTTTGCTACCATTTCCATTTTAATTTTTCATTAACTAATTTAATTCAAGTTTCTCAGGCAGAGCCGCTAAATTAATAAAAATAAAGGCCTTCAGACTAAAAGGGGTCTAAAAGATCAAAAGGCACCAAAACCCTGAGCAAGTAGCACACACCAACACCAGCCTCTTAAAACTCAGCAGGTCTAAAAATGCTAATGTATTGATAAATATTTAAATTTAGCTTGTTGATGAAACTGTTGAAAATGTAGAGCAGAAAATTTTTTTCTCTTACTGTGGAAAACAAGTGATAAGCTGATAGTAATAGAGAAAGATGCTAAGAGGATTCCCAGACAGTGAAACTTACATGGGAGATATTTCATGGGCGGTGAAGTACATTAAGATGAACAAACATAAAATAGCAAAGAAAGATGGGACAAGAGCAGCTGGGAGCACTATGAAAGAACACTATCCGAGATGTCATAAGGAGGGTAACAAAGGTTTTGTGTGTTGTATGCTGCAATGTGATGCTTTCTGGATAGATGTGTGAATGTAAAATTCAAACTAAAAACCAAATGCCATAAGAACTAATGGATAACATTAACATGTTATAATGAGTCTCTTTTAAGTAGTATATCAGTGTTTTGAAACATTTACAAGTCTGCACTGCTCTTAATCTGCCTTTATTGTGTTAACCCAATAAATCCAAATCCAACCAAAAATAGCAAAGGAAGACAAAAATGTTGTTTTTACTATGATGGCATGATGACAGTTTTGTGTCTCCCCAGGACTATCATTCATATTCCAGTATCATAATGCAGCAATGCAAATTATGCTACAGAATATTTACTATTATAACTACATTTATTATAGTTATAGTATATTACATGTTTTAAAAAGCAAATCATTCCATATTAAATGAAACAGACATAAGAATTCAATTTCAACTATAGGAAGAAGTCTTAAGGAGAGGAAAAGTAGTGAGAAGAAAACAATATGAACAGCCAACTATCTTAGTAATCATAAGCAGCAAGGTGATTGCATTGGTCACCCTGGAGGGGTCGAAATCATAGGCTTTTAGGTGATAGAGTTGAGAAACCTGGAGAGGATTTTGCTCTCTTGAGTTTTGTCACAGGAAAAATTCTCCTTTTGACATTTTTCTCCAGAAAACAAACCTTAAAATTGTTAAGTTCAGTTCCAAATTGAGAATTCTGGAACACATCTTTCTACTACTCATATTACATGCCTAATTAAAATCCCAGTATGTTATTTGTATAAACATGACCTAAATTTCAGTATGCTTTTTACATTTTTAATGAAGAACAGACTTTTAATGTCTATCTCAGAATAGTTTTTGGCTTTGGGAAGAAGAAAAAATTGATAACAAGTACCAACAATACATATCTTATTTGTGAAGCTAAAAATTACAACCAGATCAAACACAGTCAAGGTTATGTTTGACAAGGACAATGAACATTAATGAATTTATATATTCTAAGGTATTCACTAGATTTTATAGGTAATGGTTTATCTACCTGGACCAGAACATTCATTCATGATTAAGAATTATATAATAAAAAATTAGCACATTGATCTGAAAAATGTTAATGAATGAATGTCAGAATACTGATTATTAATGATTTCATGGGTCAGGCCAGGATAGGTCAGCTAGAGAACAGAGGGAGACATTTGCCTCCTTTGAAGAGACTTGTAAGAATGATTAATAACAGATATCAGAGTTGGATGCAGGGAGGGATCTGGGTGGAAGAGGGAATGAGCAGTAGAATGGGATGCAGGGGAATCAGGTGTAAGCGAAGAAGGGAAGAAAGAATGGAAATCAGCAGTGCAGTTATCTCTATGAGCTACCAGAGACCCGAGATTGGGGAAGGCCAAAGAGAGTCTATGGGGTAACTCTAATTCAGACATATAGAAGTGTGGACATGCAGGTAAAAGTGGCAATCTCCTTATGTCAGGCAGACATCCAAGTGGAGGGATGAAGACATGAACCCCTCCCTCAAGATAAAACCTATGATCCAAATGTGTCCTGCATACAGGATATGTAGGGACAAAGATAACAGAGGCTAAGGGGATGGCCAAACAATGACTGACCCTAACCAGTGCTCATCTATCTTAAGGGCAAGAACCAATTTTTGACATTATTAACAATACTTTGTTATGCTTGCAGATGGGATCCTAGCATAACTGTAGTCTGAGAGGTTAACACAGTAGCTTATGTAAACACATCAGAAAACTACAGCCAAACATTAGTTGGAGCTCTTGAGTCTTGAGGAAGAGTTGGGGAAAGGATTGAGGGCACTAAAGAAGACCAACAGAGTCAACTAATCTGACCATTGGGGACTCCCAGAGACTGAGCCACTAATCCAACAAACCAAAAAGATATCATGTGCTGGACCTAGAAAACCCCTGTCCCCGGACATATCTAGAAGATGTGCAGCTTGGTCTTCATGTGGGTCTACTAAGAATTGGAGTGGAGTCTGTCCTTAAATCTGTTGCCTGTCTGTGGATCTCGTCCCCTAACTTGTCTGGGTTCAGTGGGAAAAGATACACCTGTTCCTGCAGAGATTTGATGTGCCAGAGTGGGGTGCTAACCAATGGAGTGGGGGCTGCCCTTTCTCAGAGGAGAAAACGATAGGTTGTTGTGGGTAGGCACTCAGGAAGGAGACTGGGAGGAGAGGAGGATGAAAATTGGGATGTAAAATGAATAAATTATGCAGTACAAGAAATTTCATATAGATGTGAATCCTCTCTGTAAAGCTCATCTTCTCATATAAAGGCCAATTTCTCAGCATGATTAGCTCTGTGTTTGCCCACTTGGATGAGCACATTTCCATTTTGTATCTGTTCAAAAATAATAATTTATGAAAACAAAAAACAACTGAAGGAGAATCACTACTACACCTACTTATGTTCTGTCTCATCAAGGAGTAATATACATAGGAAGCCTTGTTCCCATACTATTAATGTATTGCTAATTATGTACCTTTACTCCACTGTTGCAATGTTTGCCTGCTGCTCAGACTTAATTTTCCATTAAAAAAAATAACTTGAATAACATATACACAAATAGAAGGCACATGGGCATCACCAATTTGCAAAATAAATGGAAAGGCTTAGTGTATACATTCTTATCCAAGAAGCTTAAAATATACCTTGAAATTTGTCATGAAATATAGCCTATGGCACACCCCAGAATTAGAACAGACACTCCTGAGGTTTGAGTCTTTTTTCAAATAAATAGTTCTTAATTAATGGTTCCTAATTGAAATGGACTACCAGACCAGGGGATCCAGGCAGGCATTAACATTTCATTGACTGAATATGACTGCCAGAGTACTAGCTTCAAATGGAATTATATATGAAGAAGAAGCAGTGCAGCGAGACACTGAAGTCAGATATATAACTGAAGATCACATGGTCTTATTTTTAGGGCACATGCACATGGTATAGGTTCTCTCATAGAATATCCTTGTGACTCCACAGAAAATTCTTCATTTTCATTTGAATAAATGCTTAGAAAATGGTATAAGCCTACTTAAAATGAAATTCTGTATGCAATACAGACACTACATTCTCTTGTGCCCAATATTAATTGTGTATCAATTGACGACATCATACAAAGAATCTGGTTTCCAACTCTCTGGTATATATGTCAAAGAGTAGACTTTATTTCTAACCCAATGCAATAAGGATGTAAGAGTCTACACCAATTTGTAAAGTTTAGTTCATTTTATTAAAATGTCCAAAGGGCTTTGCAGGAGCAGGAATGTGTTATCAGTGACAAGATGTTTGAGGGAAAGATTTGTGTATGTGGTATTTTCAGAATGAGCCCAAGAATGGAAAATATGCAAACTATAAATCCACACATTAGGGCCAGTTGCCAACTCAACTTTCTTTTTGTTTCCAAGATTTTATTTTTAATTAGATTTAAGTTCCCTGAAAAAAAAAATAAGAGAAATGTTTAAGGCTTTCTTATATAATTCCTACCTGTGTCCATGCACACACCCCTATCAATAACATCTTCCACACAGGTGAGTCATTTCTTAATGTGATAATAAGCCTACATTAATACACTTATATCTATCAGGGTCTATTTTTTTCACACTACATTTTTGGTGTTGATCATCTTCTGAGGGTATATATATATATATATATATATATATATATATATATATTCTCCAACATTATAGCACCAGATAGGAATTATCCTTGTCCTAAGATGCCTTGGTGTTCTTCATACACCTGTCTCTTTCTATAAGCAGGAAGGTCAATGACTGTTTTTATCTTTCTCAGGTGTTTTAAGGTGCTACTGAGATGCTTAAGCAAGTAAAGGTACATGCCTATGAAACTTTTAAACTTATGAAACTATCAACTTATAAAGTAATTTTGGTGCCCAAAATCCAAGTAAGAGTAAAAGCAGAGAACTGACTCCACAGTTGTTTTCTCACCTCCATATGCATTTTATAGCATGCATTGCTTGCCATCAAGTAAACAAACATACACACAAATACTACTGTGTTACTACATACATATATGAATACATACATATTTATACATATATGTATATATAGATACACATACATACATACATACACACATATTCATATATGCAATTTAAAAAGTAATCCTAACTTCTCCACAATGCAATATTGATAGAATTGTTTGGTGTATTGTCTGTTCTCTTAGTGTGTTAGTCAATTTTCCATGATTGTGACAAAGTATTTGGCCAAACTGATTTTAAGTAAAGGCTTGTTCTAGCTCCTGGTTTCATGGATACAGTCCATGCTGACTTGGCTCCATTGTTTCTGGTTATTCAGAGTAGCTGAATATGCAGCAGAGGGGAGCTCCTCAATTTATGATAGCCAGAAAGGCAAGCAAGAAATGAATAAGACAAGAAGGCTGGCAGTAAGGCAGTTGTTTAAAATCACTGTCCTAGTTTCCTCCTATCTCTGGGAGTGTTACTTCCTAACAGCACCTTCAACTATTGAGCCTGTGTAATCCAATCACCTCTCAGATATACCACCATTTGGAGATGAAGCTTTCAATGGGAGTCTTTGAGATCTAACCCATAACAAAAATATGTGTTTATGATTCTTCTTTGTCTTTAAATACCTTACTGCAATATTAGTTTAGTGTAACAATTATACACCTCTACTATTGATGTATAGCTAAAACCAGGTCCTCTGTATACAAAGAAAAAACCACAGTATCATAGCTCTAACCTCAGTGATGGATTCTGATTCACCATCAGGGTGAGTCAAATTATGTATTCATTTACCAACTAAAAATGATTTTTAACTTTTGTATTTTGGACCATTAGAAATAAGAATGTTTTGAAAAGCATATGTTTTAACTAATTTTGGTAAATGTCAAGAGATATAATTACAGAATCATATAGCAGAATACACTTACATTTTAAAGAAATTGTTAACTGACTCCATAAGTAGATATATTTGATACATTCTATCAGTAGATTATTTCTCCGCATTCTCCATCTCCTATCAGTATATGGTGTTTTCAGTGTACCATAACTTAGTCAGTAAAATAGGACAATAATAATATTTTATTGACATTTTATTTTGCATCTCCTTGGTGATTTCCCACATAATAGATTTTCCTGTTGAGATGGCAACCATCCCCCTACATACAGAAACACACACACACACACACACACACACACACACACACACACACACACACACACGTGTGTCTGTATTCATATGCATATAATAGTTCTATTTTAAAAGTCTCTGTGAGTTTCATAAAATATGTTTGGTCATATTCATTTTTTTCAACTAGCTCCTCTCAAAGTCTCTCCTATTTCCTATCCCACCATCTTTATATTTGTTGTATCTCTGTCTCTCTTGTTCTGCCTCTCCCTATCTCACTGTCTCTACCTCTTCTGTCTGTGCTTAAGAGACTGGTTTGTGTTGGCCAACTATTCCTGGTTATGAGTTTTGCCCTAGCATCTGTTTTATATATGAAGTTCCACTCCATTGAAGAAAACTTCTTCCATAAGCAATCAATGAACAAATCTCCTAAATGAGGGGTAAGCTTCTTGACTTCTTATACACATCCTCTCCTTTATAATAGGATTTTGTGTGTCATGTGCAAACTCATAATAATCCCTCCATGTCTTAATTGTGGGTATTTATTTTCTTGTTGAATTGCAATCATTTTGTACAGATTAATAATAGCATACTTCTAACACATGTGTTTGCTGAAAATATTTTCTAATAGTGTATATTGTTTTTCTTGTTTTGTCTTTCATAGAGCAGGCATTACTTTGAAATTTTAAGTAAAGTCTAGTCATCCTTAAATTCTTTGATGACTTTATGTCCGTGTGTTGTATTTTGGAAGATATTGTCACACCCAAGGGAATATACATTTTCTAGTTTTAAAAATATTAGAGAGCTCAGCCCATTGAATACAATTTTGTACATGCAATTCTGTATTTAGGATAATTTTTCTTATGTATGTCCAATTGTTGCAACATCATTTATAAAAAAAAACCTATTTAACATAAAAATCTTTTATCTATTAATTATTTAACAAAATATTTTCAACTAATTATTTATTATTGCATTTTTTCTTAATTTGGCTAGAGATTTATCAAATGTATTGATCCTTTCAGCTAGACAGCTTCTGTTTTCAAGGATTTGTCTGTAGTTGTTTTCAATTGTATTGATTTTTGTTTAATTATGATTATGTCTTTTTCCTACTTGCTTTAGATTTAATTTGCCCTGCCTTCTTTGTGTTTGTGTGTGTGTTGGAAACTTAGGATATTTCTGTGATGCTGGAAATTCTTTCCATCTAAGCTTTGTTCTCTCAGCATCCTATTGTTACACATTTCTTTGTAATATGTAACAAGTAACATTACTCTCTGTGTGTCTCTGTGTGTGTGAATGTGTGTGTGTGTGTGTGTGTGTGTGTGTGTGTGTGAGAGAGAGAGAGAGAGAGAGAGAGAGAGAGAGAGAGAGAGAGAGAGAAAGATCAAATGTGAAAAGAGGATAGCTTGCCGATCTCTCTTCCTAATCTTTGGTTTAAGAAATTGAACTAGTGTTCTCTTCTTTAGCAGAAGAGGCATTTTTTTTCATCCCTCTAGCTCCACTGGGTGACATGAATTGTAATGTTATTTTTATATTCATATATTGAAATTAAATATAATTATCTTAAGCTGTATTTCTTATCCACTATATAAAGTCAGCCCAGCTTTTCCAGTTGGCTCCAGCACTGGTCCACCTTGGGTATGAACTCAGCTGACAGTTCCACAGTCCCCAGATGATTCTCCACACTGCAGGCACCCTAGCATGCCAGGGATTTTAGGATCACTGATGAGAAGAACACAGTATCTGTTCCAAACCAATTGTGATGGGTCTGTGACAGCAGAGGCAAGGACACAGAAGCTCTGCCTGATCAGTAGCTCAGGTTCCTTCTGATCAGTGCTGGTATACCATGGTTTCGAACACAATAGACAGACCCATGGTCCCCAGAAGAGACATCACTTCCAGACACTATAACACGCCCAGGATCTTTGGATCCCAGGATACTAGGAGCTTGGTCACACCAGGACCTCACGGTCTCAGAGGAAACTTGATTGTCAAGAACTCTGACACAACCATATTCTACAAGATCCCAGAATCACAAGATCACAGAGAAAGCTGGACTCTGAGGAGTCATGAATCAACCAGGATTATAGGAAGAACAGGCTCCAATCAGATATATTAAGGGCAGCAAGCACATGAGATATTCAGAAGGCAGGAGGCAAGCATAAGAACAGAAGCAACAGAAACCAAGGTTACTTGTTATCATCAGAATCAAACTGTCGCACCATAGTAAGTCCTGGATACACCATAACACCAGAAAAGCAAGATATGGATCTAAAGTCATTTCTCATTATGATGATGGAAGAATTTAATAAGGAAAATGATAATGCCCTTAAAAAATACAGGAGAACACAGGTAACCAGCTAGAAGCCATTAAAAGGGAAACACAAAAATCCCTTAAAGAGTAACAGGAAAAAACTACTAAACAGGTGAAAGAATTGAACAAAACCATCCAGGATCTAAAAATAGAAATAGAAACAATAAAGAAAACCCAAAGGGATACAACTCTGGAGATAGAAATCCTAGGAAAGAAATCAGGAACCATAGATTTGAGAGTATCAGCAACAGAATACAAGAGATGGAAGAGAGAATCTCAGGTCCAGAAGATTCCATAGAGAACAAGGGCACAACAATCAAAGAAAATAAAAAATTCAAAATATCCTAACTGAAAGCATCCAGGAAATCCAGGACACAATGAGAAGACCAAACCTAAGGATAATAGGTATAGATGAGAATGAAGACTTTCAACTTAAAGGGCCAGTAAATATCTTCAACAAAAAATATAGAAGAAAATTTTCCTAATCTAAATAGAGAGTTTCCCATGAATATATAAGCCTACAGGACTCCAAATAGACTTGACAGAAAAGAAATTCTTCCAGACACATAATAATCAGAACAACAAATGCATTAAATAAAGATATAATTTTAAAAGCAGTAGGGGAAAAGGGTCAAGTAACATATGAAGGCAGAACTATTATAATTACACCAGACTTCTCACCACAGACTATGAAAGCCAGAAGAACCTGGACAGATAGATGTTATACAGACCCTAAGAGAATACAAATGCCATTCCAGCATACTATATCCAGGAAAACTCTCAATTACCATAGATGGAGAAAACAAAGTATCTCATGACAAAACCAAATTCACACAATATCTTTCCACTAATCCAGCCCTTCCAAGGATAAGAAAGAGAAAACTCCAACACAAGGTAGGAAATGACGTCCTAGGAAAAGGAAGAAAGTAATCCTTTAACAAACCTAAAAGAAGATAGCTGCAAAGAGAAAACCAACACTAAGAACAAAAATAACAGGAAGAAACAATTACTTTCCTTAATATCTCTTAATATCAATGGACTCATTTCCCAAATAAAAAGATTTAGACTAACAGACCAACTCCACAAATAAGACCCAAAATACAGGAAACCCACCTCAGGGACAAAGACAAACAATACTTAAAAATCAAAAATTCAGGTGACAACAGATGCTGGCGTGGATGTGGAGAAAGGGGAACACTCCTCCATTGTTGGTGGGAATGCAAGCTGGTTCAACCACTCTGGAAATCAGTCTGGCGGTTCCTCAGAAAATTGGACATAGTACTACCGGAAGATCCTGCAATACCTCTCCTTGGCATATATCCAGAAGATATTCCATCTGGTAATAAGGACACATGTTCCACTATGTTCATAGCAGCTTTATTCATAATAGCCAGAAACTGGAAAGAACCTAGATGTCCCTCAACAGAGGAATGGATACAAAAATTTTGGTATATTTACACAATGGAGTACTACTCAGCTATTAAAAACAATAAATATATGAAATTCCTAGGCAAATAGATGGATCTGGAGGCCATCATCCTGAGTGAAGTAACCCAATCACAAAAGAACTCACATAACATGTACTCACTGATATGTGGATATTAGCCCAGAAACCTAGACTATCCAATATACAATTTACTAAACACATGAAACTCAAGAAGAAGGAAGATCAAAATGTGGACACGTCACCCCTTCCTAGAATTAAGAACAAAGCACACATTGAAAGAGTTACAGAGATCATGTGTGAAGCTGAATCCAAAGGATGGACCCAATGACTGCGGCTGCTAGGGATCCATCCCA
>LR752467.1:4920-83599 GCA_902729485.2 Mus minutoides
AGAGATATGTAGCCATAGACATAAATACAAAGACAATAAAGTCTTTTGAAAAAGTGACTCATAACTGATACCACATCTTTTTATTTAAAAAATTAATAATCAAGTGACTTATCAGTGCTCCACAGTTGCTTTATTGAAAATCAGCTTAACCACCCATCACACTAATATTCAACTAAAAGTAGATTTAGAAGGGAAAAGANTCTTTCGCTTATAGGCTTAATCTATAATGAACCCAATGAAGTATCATTCTGGTTATTTTGAATTTTTCTGACTTAGTACTGTTCTAGTCTAGTATAAATCCATATTGTATATATTCTCTCAGATAATTTGGAAAAAAATAACCAAAATAGAGTGCTGTTAGCTATGTATACCAGAGATCTCAACTCAAGCGAGCTTAGCAGGGAAAGTACATGTTGGGTCACATAAGCAAAATGCTACATCAACATGAGGTTCTATATTGGTCAATTATGGTTCATCCTCCATTTCCCTGCTGGTCTTTCTGATTTTCTCTTTTTCTAACCATTTCATCTGTGGGCTAGAGACTGTTGTCCCAGGTGGCTTACCCTATACCCAGAGATGCTTTGCTTCCTATAGTGACCCTAAGTTTTATAATAAAACAGTTTCTGCCATGCCTGTCTACTGGGTGGAATCTGATAGGACCACTCATCAGGAGAACCAATGGTTGTCCTTGGCCCTCTTCACTTTGGAAGTGCAGTCTCTTCCCTGCTCTCTGACCTTGTGCTGCCCACATCTCCTTCTCCATCATTTTATCCACTCAATTTCTCAGACGTGATATAGGCTCAGTCCACAGTTATCTCCCAGACTGCCAGGGGCCCCTATAATTCTCTCTGGCTGATCCTTTCCCTTAGAAACCGTTGTCCCTTCTGTGTCTTGAGGGTGGTATAAGAGTCATAACTTTTCAACAACGTCTCCAAATGAAAGCTCTGTAGATCATTTTATGCCTTCATATGACAGGGAACTTAAATGCTCTCTTGGTTGTATAATGAGGACACACCATGAGAAATGCATCTACTTGTGAGTCTGTCTCAGAGTGCACTTGCACACACTAAGATGGAACGGTGTCAGTGGCATTGGGAAATACAGTGCTGTGGCTGTGTAAGCCCTCATTTAGCTCGTGGGTCTTTAAGTGCTTATTTTCCCAAACTGAAAATTCCAGCATACCAGATTTTTATGTAATGAATAACAGGCATAGTTTAAAGAAGACCTTGAAAGTTGTGGCCTGAGTAAGAGTCTTTCCATGTTGAGATCTACCTTGCACCCTCAACCAAGTCAGTGTTTAATCTTTAGACTACAGGACAGGGCTGGCCTTGCTGTTTTATTTGTGTGTTTATGTCTCAACCGCAGTCTACTATTACAGAAGATTCAGTCACATCTGCCTGTGACTGAAAGGAGATGTCACATTAGCTGACACTAAGATAATTAATCATTGAACCAGTTTAGGATGCTTTATATCAACATTTTAAGAAAAATTTACCAGCTTTTATAGGCTGGAATTGCTAGCTTGCAGTTGGTATTTTGAACTTTTCCAGTTTTGCAAAAATACTTTAAGCACTGATTCTAACAAGTTTTACGAAACTCATGTACTGATCACATACTATCCTGTCATGTAGACCATTGTAATTTTGACGTATGAGTGTTTAACATGGGTCATTTGAAACCATAACTTCTTTATAACAGTTGCACCCAAATGGATTAAGGATAAGTGACACTCTAGAATACGACAGGGTTTTTGTCAAATTTACTGTAGAGTAATGACAACATAGAAAAATATTAATGACTTTTTTCAAAGTATTTTTGTACTTTATGAGTTGCATTCAAGTCAAATTTTGGTGTCAATCTGCTAAGTTATAAATGTCATATCAAAAGCTTTTGTGCATTGAGCATAGAGAATAGCAAGGATGGTGATCCAGGATGAGTGTCATGTCATTAATACTAACAAGGATAGTGATCCAGGATGAGTGTCAGGGCATCAATACCAGTAAGGATGTTGATCCAGGATGAGTGTCAGGGTATCAGTACCAGCAAGGATGCTGATCCAGGATGAGTGTCAGAGCATCAATACCAGCAAGGATGGTGATCTAGGATGAGTGTCATGTCATTAATACTAACAAGGATGGTGATCTAGGATGAGTGTCAGGGCATCAATACCAGTAAGGATGCTGATCCAGGATGAGTGTCAGGGCATCAGTACCAGCCAGGATGCTGATCCAGGATGAGTGTCAGGGCATCAATACCAGTAAGGATGCTGATCCAGGATGAGTATCAGGGCATCAATACCAGCAAGTATGGTGATCTAGGATGAGTATCAGGGCATCAATACCAGCAAGGATGCTGATCCAGGATGAGTGTCAGGGCATCAGTACCAGCCAGGATGTTGATCCAGGATGAGTATCAGGGCATCAATACCAGTAAGGATGCTGATCCAGGATGAGTGTCAGCGCATCAGTACCAGCAAGGATGGTGATTTAGTATAAGTACCATGGCATTAATACCAACCTTCCCTAATCTTGCTAAGTGAAGGAATAGAGAGTTAGAAATCAGGGACCTTTGGGTAATAAAGTAGGCCAGGATCTTCTCCTTATATGTTTGTGTATGTGTGCATGTGTGCATGTTCATGTGTGCATGTTCATGTGTGTGTGTGTGTGTGTGTGTGTGTGTGTGTGTGTGTGTATGTGTGTGTGTGTGAGACAGAGGTAGTGAAAGAGACACACACAATGAGAGAATTTTTTAGAATTGCCCTAGCACAAGGAGGGGGTCTCTCAGGCAGTAACGGTGAACAGGTGGAGGCAAGAGACATACTTCCACATTTTATTGAGCTTAGTAGGGGAGGAATGTGTTAGGAAGATGTGAGTAAAGACTTCCACTTTCAGTCACATTGCTCTTGAGCCTGTAAGAATCCAAGAGATTGGATGAGCAATAATAAGTTGGAAATATGAATAGTGAAGGCCACTCCTAGTCCTAGGATCAGAAACAAAGTGTCGGGGAGTCCTGAGCAAAGAGGAGAGTCCTGGGCCAATGAGTAGTGAGCTGCTGGTTAGAGATACCTGGGGCAGGTTTAGATGCTAATGAAGGAGACCCATCTGGGGGAAGCTTAGATGCTGGAGAAGCTTAACCACCATTCTGAATGTTCTCATCAGCCAAAGACACAGCATAAGATGGGGAAAAATGACCAGTCATACAGAGACATGGAAACCAACTGGAGCGGCAGCAAAGTGCTGTTGGGTGAGGAGAAAGTGGCATCTGACAGCCACGCAGAGACTGCTGGGAAGAGTCAGGAGCAGGGTACACTGCCAGGTGCCCTTGTGCTGTGCATTGACTTCTGCATTTTACCAAAGAGCAGATAAAATATATGGGTGTGGTGCCACTCTTTTTTTTTTTTTTTTTTTTATTTTATTTTATGTAGAGCATGACGGACCACTGATGGGGAATTTGATACTAAATTTTGTTTCCTAATGCAGAAATTGTAATATCAGAATATCCAGACTATTGGTAGGATTTGGTAGTGGAGGAGGCTTTAGGAAACAGAACTGCAGACTGTCTTAAATACTCTCTAATGCACTTTAGTCCCTATGAGAGGGAGAATGGATACACAGCAGTAAGTTAGAGCAATTTGACCGACTCTTGCTAGGCCACTGATTGCTGGCTGGAGTTTTAGTTGACCTTTTTATTTCTTTTTTTTTTTTTTGGCAGAAAGACAAACAAAAACACAAACAAACAGCCCCTCAAAGATGTTCATGTGCCCAAGGAGCCTTGTTAGTGAGCCCCATGGCAGCTGTCACCAATTACACAGTCCCTTGCTTCTGTGTCTTCCCTTTTCCAAAGTTGCAGTGAACCGCCAGCCAAGCATGGGGGCTCAAAAGTGACAGCTCACATTAACCTGACAAGGCAGTGTGAGACTTGCAAGGATGTGCTGGCTCTTCATAGTCTGCTGAAAGTTCCAGACACCCATCTCGGGTATCAAAATATAAAGCCCCTCCACGCAAATGGCATGTGGTGTAAGTTATAACTGCCAAGTAGACTGTATGCAGGTTCACGTCTTCTTCATGTTGGCAAATAAACTGGAATGTATAAACAAATTAGATTTTATTTGATAAACAATGCTTCTTGAGGCTATCTGTTATAGGATAACTTCTTTTCTTTCTTGGAAATAATGTCCATTTTGCCTCAAGTCATGAAATGAAGAGAGAGTAGATTGTCCTGGTGTGAACTGAAACCAGTTTGCAAGTTAGAATTAATTTATCTTAATCCGCCGAAGGGCAGAGCTCGGGAAGGGACTTCATTTTAAGTTGTGTTTGTTTTCCTTTTGTGATTGAATTATTGTCGTGATTTTTAACTAAGGAAGATTTCTACTCCCAGGAAAGGCATTTAGCAATGCCTGTAGCTTTCTCTTGGAATCCATTGAATAGAAGCCACTGAATATGTATGAATCCAACACAGGAATGTCTCCTATAGCAAAGTTTTACCCATCCTCAGATGTCAGCAGTGTAGAGTCCAAGAATCCCTGAAATCATAATATTTTTGCTTAGTACACAGTGAGGGCCCATGTAGCTGTGAAGTCTAGGGAAGGAAAATAGGAGAAAGAAACTGGAGAAAGAACAGCAAGGAAACATAAAGACAGCTATAGCTGTATTCAAGAAAGCCAAGTGTACTTAGGTTTAAAAAACATTGTGTGTATACCTGAAGTTTCAGCATTTCTCCCTGTAAACAATTAAACGCTGTCAGTTTAACTTGACTAATTCTATTGATTATCTTAGCATTCAATTGTAAGTACAAAATACTATTTATTCAGGTGATCCTTTAAGATCAAAAATTTTAAAAAGCATATGAAAATTTCAGGAAAATATATGTGACTTGGAAACATTAAGTACGGTATATGCTATTATACAGTATATATTATGTTATTGATTCACAGCAGTCATTATCTCTATATCAATACATGTATATTGCTCATTTATATGTGTGTGTGTGTGTGTGTGTGTGTGTATGCATGTATATTTCTCAGAGATACAAGTAACGTGTGGTCTTCCTCATATCTAGATCTTAGCTTCTAAATGTTAAGTAGGCATGTCTGGCAGGAGTACACATGGATAAAGGCTAGGAAACTATAAATGGGCAGGGGAAAGAAAAGTTCTCAGAAAGAGATTGGGGAATAATAGAACAAGGAGGAATGAAGGAACACAGGCCAAAGGGTACAGTGGGGAAGAGGGAGAGTAGCCAGAGACTCCATCTGAATAAAATATGCACGAAAATATCATATGGCAGCTGGTTACTTTGTTGGATAAATTAAAACATGTAAAATTAAAATATCTTTAAAAAGAAAAAAAAGGAATAGGTGTATATATATATATAGACGATGGAGAATAAAGATAGATAAGAAGTGTGGATTGATAAGAGAAATGTAAGAGGAAATGTGACTGTGGATTGAACCTTATGAAATGAAGCACCGATTCCCAGCTCAAACAACTGCTGTTCAGTTTCTGTGAGAGAAGAATCTCATTCACATTCCAGGTATAGTTAAGTGCTAGGTGCATATTGCCTAATTGCATAACCTACTGGAGTGTGTAACAGGAATGCCGTGTGTGCATTAGTTATACATAATTGAATATAAATTAAGAGCAGTTTTTGCATATGCTTGCCAAGTAGTTGTTCAGAGAACTATATTAATTACATATAACTAATACTAGATGGATTTCAGAAACACACGAGCACACATACATTTCTATGAAATTAAATTCTGCCTGGTAACTAAAACCTAACCCCTTGTAAGAGAATTTACTCAACTTTCTTTCTCCTCTAATCTGAGTCTTTGTTCATATTGTATTGGAGGATAACTGTGAATCCGTGATTCCTGTTTTCCAGGTACTTGGTGAGGTCACAGAGAAGAATTTACAGGATGGAAATACATTGTTCTTATGGGTTGCTCATGAAGGTTGTTAAATCAGGATCGTGGCTTATTCAGTGTTATTCCTCTTCTGGCATCACTGTCCCTCGTGTGTGTTCTGATTATGTTGTCTGAGTAGAAGAGAAGAATTTCCCTCGTGGATTCCCGTGGGGTCATCATTTACTAAGATCATCCAGTAAAGAGTGTTTCAGGACCATAGCTTAAGTTGTCAATTCCTCTTTGGCAACATGCTTCTCGCATTCTTATTTTATTTTTTTTACTTCTCCATTATATATTTGTTTTTGATACCATCGAGGCTCGTTTGATAGTTCCCTGGGCTTTCCTAGGAGAGCCATCTGTGTTGTGCAGTCTACAAAGGTTTATAATCTTGGCCTCTGTTAGCATGCTCTTGTCTCTTGGGTCTGAGGGCCCAGGTCGTTGGGGAGCCTGTTTCTTCACTGTTCCCAGGGTAAGGACAATGACACCATGCTCACCTTTCCCTAGAGCCCTGGCCTGCCAGAGAAAGGGAACACGGGAAACCATTTCTATCTGAGCTTCTCCTATCAGTCCCCTGATGTAGAGGAAGATGCAGACCCCTGTGAAACAAACCCCTCTGGCCTCAGGGCACAGGCAGAAAGGCTCCCGAGCCCTGGGCAGGGGTGGGTATTGGAGAATACTGCCTCCCCCTGGGTCTGCCCATCTTTCCTCCTTCCTGACATCCCTTGTCTTCCTTTAGCTCCTCTGGTTCTTTGCTCATAGGCTACTATATTCATCCCGGAGGTTCCCCAAAAGTGAGGGACTTTTGCTCTCCATCCCTTGGGGCATAGAGTGCCTGTGCCTGCCTGATCCCAGACACGGGAGCCTGGCTGAGACCCTACCCTTGGTTCCTCCTGTGTTGCCAGTTTATTAACAGCAAATAAACCAATTAAATGGAGAATATTAAAGAACTTTGTTTAATAAAAAAAAGAATTGGACTTGGCTTTTAGCTCCTTGAACTTTTAGCTCAAATAGTCCTTGGTGCTTTACTGGTATGATGCTTCTCCACATTTCCCTGTCTCTATATAGAGTTAAATGTTAGATACATCCTATATACATGTAAGTTCATTGTTAGTATGACATGAGTATACATTCCTTATATTTTCACTTTGCATATTATACTCTATTTTGTCTACTTTTCATATTAGTGTATCATTGCTGTTATGTCTTGTGAATAAATGAATGTATAGCTTTTTCTTTCCTTTCAATCATATATTTCCAACCCCTTGATAAACATTTAAGTGGTAGACAATTGCTGATTTGTTTTATGAAAAATATTATGAGAAACATCAAGTTGAACATATAGCCAGATCACATGTAAAAACTTACTATGACTGGCCTTATGTGTATAGGCCCTAGGCCTAATACAAGTACAGGACTCATACAGAACATATAGTGACTGACAAAACTTTTCTTCAGTGATAGTGGCAAGTGTCTTGCCTCTGGGACCATTTTCCTTGCAAGCCCATTGACCACCATATTTTCTGTGGGACTCTCAAGCAGCAGACGCCATGGAGTAAGAAGGGCAGAGAGCATGACTGCAGAATCTGAGATAGAAGGACCTGAGTTGCCAGGAGTGATTTCTCTGACAAGAAGCAAGGAAGATTTAATGACTGTTAATAGTGCCTGAATCTGTGGCTATGCTTTGAGTGGTAATAGAAGGGAGGTCTTCATTCTCATCAGACCACTCTAGATGTTTTTTCTATTCCAACTTTTGCTTATGCCGTCTAAGAAGTTTGCTTTCAGATGTGACATTTCAAGACTCTTCTTCAGAACCCCAGATAGCTCTAAGCCCCCAAGAAGCTAAAAATTATCACACAAGATTACACACTCGCAGGTAAAAAGAGGTCTATGGGTTCTGTCACTTGGTAAGTGTGGACATCTAAGTAGCTTACTTAAATTATCAAAAGAATAATCCTTTACATATTTCAGTCCCTCAAACCATGATACCTGATTTCTGGGCAGATCATGGGTATCAATGGAGTTTCAGAAAGATTGAATGTCAGTAGGTGAGGGTGAAATTATGCAGCCTTCTTAGCAACAAAGTAAGCCTAAGGTGATGGCTTACAACCAACCTATTCCATGAGATTTACCTATGTTTTCAAATAAAATCTTTAAACATATAAGTACCTCTGGGTAGGTTTTATGAGGCTTAAAAGATTCAAATTGTGAATATTTGTACTAATATGTATTGCTGAGAGATCATTTTCTCATTATAAAATATTTTTGCATGGACTAACAATAAGCCTGCATAGCCTCCATTTTATTTCATCTATAGTCATCAAAGGATATAGATATAGATATAGATATAGATATAGATATAGATATAGATATAGATATAGATATAGATATAGATATACATGCATACATATATACATATATGTTAAAACCATAATTTAAATTACTTCCCTTTTGGAAAATAAATTGAAAGTTGGTATATTGGATACACAAGAATTCCCAAAGTGTGTGTGTGTGTGTGTGTGTGTGTGTGTAAATATATATATATATATATATATATATATATATATATATATATATGTGTGTGTGTGTGTGTGTGTGTGTGTGTGTGTGTGTGTGTGGTGTGTATGCACATGTGTGTATGCATATAATATATATATATATATATGTGTGTGTGTGTGTGTGTGTGTGGTGTGTATGCACATGTGTGTATGCATATATATAAACTTCATATATGTACACATGTATGTATGTATGTTTATATGTGTGTATTTATGTATGTATATAGTCTGGTTTGTGGAAACTTAAAAGGAAAATAATCAGAAAAAAGCCTCACTGATAAAGAGAGTGAATGAAGAGAAATTACTAGTTCCTGAAAGTCTCCAGCAATCTGGATATTTTCATGATAGCTGTTCTTCCCCATCTTCATTGCTAAATAGTGGAGTTAAGTGAGTGTAGAAGCTGTATGTTAGTGTAGGACAAAGAGAAGCTGGGAGGAACCAAGGGGAGGAGAGTCAGTAGTTCTACTTGACACCCTGTCACTTAGCTTAGTGTAACTGGACCAGATGGTCTAGGATGGCATCTGTTGGCTTGGCTCAGTCATCTGTCTGTGCCAGAGCCGTTTGAAATCTGCTGCCTCAGACCAGAGACTGGAGTCATACATTTCCTACTTGGAAGAGAAAGGCTTGCTGAGATTTGAGCTGAGCATTTTGTCTCACTCATAATTCATGTCTTCTGCTTATTCTGATCCTTTTGGCAGCAGATTTAAATAAAAGTTGTTTCCTCTGTGTTTGTGGCTTTGCAGCAATAGCCAGAAAATAATTTAAAACCGTAATTAAAATGACCTTCCTTTGGAAAAATCAACCAAAACTTGGTTATTGGATCACACAGGAATTCCCAAAGTAGATGCAGACAGAAATGAGGAGATTATCAGGCTGGTTAATCATCACCTTCTTGGAGATGGTTTGCCAAACTTCACTCGTTGTAGCCTTTAAATGATGTGTCTAAATATAAAAAGAAAAATCACCGCAATAAACATACCACAGCTATGTAACAACTAGCTAACCAGCTTAGCACAAGAGAAGTTGCTTTCTGTGAAAAGGAGTATCCAGGAGGCAAAGTTGTGAGTGATGGGCGAGAGGCACAGTAGACAGTGTTCTGAGAAGTATTGCCATCAGTGATAGGTGATATTTGCCTTGGAAGCTAATGCCCTATTCCAGGCAGTGGTGGCGCACGCCTTTAATCCCAGCACTTGGGAGGCAGAAGTAGGCAGGTTTCTGAGTTTGAGAAAAGCAAGCCAACAAACGGGATGATTCCAGCCTTTGTTTAATGCTCTTCTTTTTTCATGTCTACTCAGAGACAGTTTCTGTTTTTCCTTGATCCTTCTTCATCTGAGTTCAGCCACACTGAGGCACCAGTAGGCCAGGGCAGCACCATGCATAGTGTCTACTTGACAAGAGAGCCAGTGTCCTATGAGCTCCTCACGTGACTATAGGTGAAATTGCCTTAGATGACATAATTTTATGTATTGTCTCTCAACATTGCTAGCCTTCGATATTTACAAGAACAGAGCACCATGGAACTGCCAACAAGTCAAGTAGTTTACACATTTCATTAATAACTTCAGGATAAATTCTACAAGGGCCATTATACAAACACGGCATTTAAGGCCCAAGCTAGATAAGATCCCTCCCCAGATGCTCTTAGCTTAATGGAGCTGGGATCGTCCTGACTGTCAGGGCTGGTATTCTGAAGATCAGGGTTCTACTTTTCTGGCCTTGCTGCTAAACTGAAGCTGGATCATAGCTGGATCTTTCCTTTCTATTCCTTCTCCTCCTCCACCTCCTCATCTTCTTTTCCTCCTCCTCTTCCACCTCCTCTCCCCCTCATCCTTCGTCATTATCATCATCTCATCAGAAATAAATTGATACAACACAAACCATATTCCCATCTTTGGAGTGTATTTAGATGCCATAGGGAGATGAATGTGAACCCAGGGGTCCTAGTTAATGGACACTGTTGGTCTTCCTTGGGATGGCCTCTGCCTCCAGCTCCTTCCGTCCTTCCCCTAACTCTTCCATGTGCTTTCATGACAAACATTTTCTCCATTGAGCTCACTCCTCATTCCTCCAGATGTACTTATTTTTAAAAAGCAATTTAATTCAGTGTATATCTAAGACTATATTAATTACATTTCTTGGGAGTTCTAGTGACTGTGGCATAAGACCTCATTATGTTAATAGATGTCCTTTCACAAGCTCACTTAGAGAAAGTACAAATCTGTTTCAGGGAGGCATCAGGGAGAAGTTAGATCTCTCTCTCTCTCTCTCTCTCTCTCTCTCTCTCTCTCTCTCCCTCTGCCTCTAAAATTAGAGCCAAATCTTCATTCACCAAGAAGGTATCTCATTTTCTTTTTAGTTAAATTAATTTTAAAAATTCAGATCCCTATATTGTCATAACTATTCAACTTCAGTTATTAGAAATATATGTTGTTCAATGTAAATCTTTCCTCCTTTTAAAAAATGACAATAAAGGAGACTGGATAAATGGCTTAATAGGTAAAGGTTCAGTTCCCAGCACACTCATACCAACTCACGACTGATTATAACTTCAGTTTCAAGGGATCTGTTGCCTTCTTCTGGTCTTTATTGGCACCAGGTATGCATATGGTGCACAGGTATACATGCAGGCAAAATACCCAGACATATAAAATAAATAGATACAATTTAAAAAATAATGACAATATATAGAATTTAAGGCTCTAATCAGAAACATTTTGGAGGGATGATTGATACGTAGGAAAGAAACTGACTCAATTTCCCACTAAGGAAATAGCCACGGCCTTGGACAGAATCACCTGTAATTTTGAAACCACACTTCCTGCTTTTGAGACTTCAGATATTTTAAGATGTTTCTACTGATGTAGAGATTCTTATTGTGTTGAATTTCTCTCTACCTAAATTTTGGATTGTTGACTTTTAAACATTGGATTGTTTTAGCCTTTCAGGAATCTCTGATTACTCTGATAATCTATAGAGAGAAGAGTTTTCCCTGCTTTGGGAAATGCATGTACATGTGGACCTCCCAAAGTAGTTCAAAATTTTTCACAAGTATTATTACAAGTATTTACTGTGTGTGTGAGTGTGTGTGTGTGAGTGTGTGTGTGCAGCACATTGTGTATATGTAGGATTTTAAAATGCTAGGGCAACTATGCCTATACTCTCTCACTTGGATGTTATTTACAGAAAATAGTATTAAGATGCAGGCTGTATGAGCCACTTCATTCTCTGAGGAGATGGTTATCTTTGCCTAATGTCTTTATTAGTTTTCATGGCTACCAATAAACATTTCAAATCATTTCAGATTTCTTGGTGTGTGTGTATGTGTGTGTGTGTGTGTGTGTGTGTGTGTGTGTGTGTGTGTCTCGTGTGTGTGAAATTTTTTTATACAAAAACCTGTGAGGTGTTGGTAGCATAACACATTTTATAAAAGTATATTAAGGACCTTACTTTTCTTTAGATACAGATATCATGTGTCAAATACAATTTTCAGGGTATTAAGCATAGTTCTCATAAACACAGACAGAGAGCAGATGCTGAGATTTCGTTTAGCTCAGCTAGCAAGTTGACAAAGCCAGCTTGAAATCTGCATCCATTGCTGTAGCACATCAGACACATAAAGATACATTTCTGTGACAGCTCCGCAGGAGGCCAATTTTTCCTTTATCAATTCTTTGATTTATAGAATCCATTTGAGCAGAAAACTTGAAAAGTCTGTGTAGATAAGGTGCCTGGTGCTGAGACGGATCTACTTTGCTCTGCTCTGACCCATGCATCACAACCTTCTGAAAGGCATGTTAAACAGATTGTGGGTGTTTGTAACGTTCATCCATTGCTGTGACTTGCTGTTCCTGGGTTATGTTGCCTGAAGATCTAGTGATGTACTACTGGCAGGGTAGCCTAATTCAGGAGGAAGTCCTGGTGGCCTCTGACTGGCTCTTGTCATGTCTCCAATGCCATTTCTGTTTGCCTTCCCTGTCTCATCTGTACACACCAGACCATCCACCCCTGTGGCTTCCATTCCCAAGTCTTGATCCAGCACATCTGCCCTCTGTGGGTGTTCCTGTAACTGAAACTTTAAATCTTCAGGGACAGTCAAGTTCCCAGTGTCTTCCCCACAGAGGCCTGGCCACACTTACTAGTGCTGTTTTGGTCAGTGAGTTTAATTTTACTCCCAGCTAGTACTAAAAGGCTCCAAGTCATGTGTTGTTGTAAACTCTAAGGCACTCCTCCCCGGTAATCATTAGTGACCTCCTACTAAGAGGGATGCTTTTTAAATGTTGCATGTTTGAAAACACAAGGAGATGATCCTAACTTTTCTACCTGCTAGGCTTCAGCTCGTTCTTTTAATCTCTTGTCAAAAGTAAACAAGACCTGGATGATACCATCAGACTTGCTTAGAGGCCCTCAACCCTACATACACACACACACACACACACACTCTCACACACACACGCACACACACCAAAACAAACAAACAACCAAACCAAACAACCAAACACAAAAAAACTCCAGGCAACCAAGGAATGTGGAGAGCCTAAGAAAGTCTACTCTACATATCAGCCGCCCAAATTGGTTATCCAATACCAAATGGTCATCCTTGAAATTATTTACATACAAGTAACAGTATATGCTAATCATTATATTAGAGAAAATAGGCCAGGGGCCATTAAGTTGGAACAGAGAGGCTCCCTGCTCTCTCTGTTCAACATGGGAGCAGTTGGAAGGAAAAAGGGAAAAAATGACATAATTACCTTTTAATTTTGAAAAATTAAAAAATGTTAAAGCTTCAACGACTGCAAGGAAAATGAAGACTGAGAATATTAACTCAGGAAGGGGTGAAGCTGCTCTTGCTACTCTATGGGAAGATTCTGAAGGACTGATTTCAAGGGATGATTAAGTGTGTATGTACATGGGAGTTGGAGGTGATTAGGACAGAATGTATGTTTTGGGAGTTTGGCAGGCAAAGGAAGGATGATTAAGAAAATTATCAGATGAGATTGGGCTCGCTCATCGCGGCCTAATTTGTAATAGCCAGAAGCTGGAAACAGCCCAGATGCCCCTCAAACGAAGAATGGATACAGAATACGTGGTTCATTTACACAATGGAATACTATTCAGCTATTAAGAATGAGGACATCATGAGTTTTGCAAGCAAATGGATGGAACTAGAAAAGATAATTCTGAGTGAGGAAACCTAGAACCCCCAAAACACATATGACTAGAACCTAGCATGGCAGTCCTATGAAAAGTCCAACCAGCAGCTGACTGAGACAGATGCAGATACTTATACCCAACCATTGGGCTGAAGTCAAGGACCCCTATGGTTGAATTAAGGGAAGGATTGAAGTAGGGGAAGAGGAGGGCAACCCCATAGGAAAACCAGCAGTCTCATCTAACCCCCCTTGGAGCTCCCAAAGACTGAGTCACTGACCAGGCAGCATACACAAGCTAATCCGAGGCCCCCAACACATATACAGTAGAGGATTGCCTGGTCTGGACTCAGTGGGAGGAGATATGCCTAATCCTGGAGAGACTTGAGTTCCCAGGGAGGGGGAAGGCCTGGTGGTGGGGGAACATCCTCTCAGAGACAGGGGGAGGAGGAATAGGATGAGGAACTGTGCAAGGGGGGACTGGGGGGGCAACGTCTGGATCGAAAATAAAATAAAATAAAATAAAATAAAATAAGAAAGAAAATTATCAGAGCCAGCAGTGTGGTACATGCCTTTAAACCCAGCACTCAGAGGTAAAGACAGGCTAATCTCTGTGAGTTCAAGGCCAGCCTGGTACAGAGTGACTTTCAGGATAGCCAGAGATGCATGGAGAAACCTTGTCTTGAAAAAAAGAAAAAGAAAAGAAAGAGCATTATCAAAAAGATGAAATAGCATCAATTGAGGGACATTTGCTTTTAGAGAGTGGGAAAAAATGATTGCAGAGAGAATAACATGAGTACAGGAATTCTACAGTGGATTTCAATGATGTTACAGACGTTTTTTCAGCCAGATGGGGTGAAGGGAGACTACAAAACGTGCTTAATTTTGGAGAGGAAATATTTTAATCTTAAACTAGAGGAAAGAATGCATGAGAGCCTGTGGTTCAAGTAAGATTAAGTATTGGCTGTCTTTGAAGAGAGAAGCCTAGTGGATCATCCTGGAGAGAATGAGTTTCCTATAGGAGAACCTGACACAAGGATTCCTCCCTTTTCTACACTATCATAGGTGGGCAAGGCTGTGAGACAGCCTCACAACACAGCATGACCTGGGTTTTATTTCTGTGTAGTACCTGGCAGAGCTTGGTTTGGCTTTGCTTTAGTACTTCACCGAGAAGAGACTGCCCACTTCCTCCAGTACGTGGTGTGGAAGGGAGTGGGGGGAAGGCAGTCTTTATCATTGAACTGGGGCCATGAGAATGTGTGTATCTCTTTCTAGGACCAAGAAACCTCCTTCCCCAGGGCACTCTCAGCTCAGAGGCTGTCCCCACGGTGGTGCTTCCTAGATGGTGAGTGTTTGGGGACCTGGCAGAGATTGGACTGGGAGGCAGCAGAACAAGGTGTGGCTGACTCCTCCGCTGCTCTTCATAAAGCCTTTCCATGATTGACATTTACATTTCAGTGGTGTAGGCTTGCTGAGGTTAACTGGACCTTTCCTGGAGTCCTTTCCCCTCAAAGCACCTCAGCATCAAACTGTTTAAACTGACACTCCCTTTATCTATCACCACCTTCCTTTCCCAAAAGCCTTGGGTGCCTGCCTCAGAGTTGTGTGGGCCAAAACCTACAGACTATAATCACAAGATAGATACTAATTCTTGCATTGCTTCCATGCCCTGAAATTTTCACGTTAGTTTTCTGAGGCTGTCATTTCAGTTATAGCACATACACACTCAGGAAACAAAGAGTTCCTCTTGCATCTGTAACTTTTCAGCTGAGTGTGACCTATTGTGCACATAACAGGGTCAGTTATCATGTGAGCATTTAATGAGTCTGCCTGCCTGCCATCTCAGGCATTTTTCACTTTCCTAGATGCTGTCGAATTCCAATTTTCCACCTAATTATCTACACTGCAATACATTTTCATCTCTATACATTCCTGCTTATCTACTATTGGGGACAGATAGCTGAAGTATATATGTTGTGTGCACAGACATAGAATGTTCTTGTTGATGGCCCTTTGTTTATTAGTGTGTTCATCTTCGAGGATGTAGGGATGGAATGAATATGGGTTAATTGCACAGATGGGCACAGGTAGATACTAAGTCTAACATAACACATCAACCAGGATACAGGTTTCCATTCCTAGATCAGCTGAATGATGGCTTCCCTCCAATCCCGTGAATCCATAGCTGTGGGAAGCATAATCATTTTCTGCTCCCAGAGCCACAGAGAGGCAATGTGTATCAAAGGAAATCAAGAATTTACATAAGTCATTATGCTCCATATATTGGCTTAGATAAAATTGTATTAGGAATAGGGGTTTTAACTGTGGAACTGTATTACTATATAAGTATTCTATTATAAAATTTTCTTAATTGTTTTGAGCACTTATTTTTAACTTTTTATGTTAGCATACAAAAATGTTCATGCATTGGAAATCTTTTATGGTTGACTCTTCATTGACATCAAGGCTGAAATCGTGTCCGGAAGGACAGAGAAGAGTCAATCCTGCTATGGTGCTTTAGACTTAGGATTTTAAGAAAGACTTTGATTCTCCTATTTCTGAGCCCAGTTTCCTTTAGCGAGTTACTTCCCCCCCCCCCTTTTAAAAATTGAAAATTGATTCTTCTATCATACAATAAATCCATACCACAGTGTCCCCTCGATCCACTCTTCCGAACAACCACAACTCCCATCTCCCCCAGATACACCCCTTCTCCATCTTCTACCAGAAAAGAGCACGTCTTCCAAAGACAATGAGAAAACAGGACAAAACAAGATTTAGTAATTAGACAAAAGTCCTCATATCAAAGCAGGAGGTATGAGGCAACGGGAGAGGAGGAAAAGAGACTTAAGAGCAGGCAAAGAAGTCAGAGGTACACCCACTCCTACTGTTAAGGAAATACCACAAAACACCAATCTAACAACCATAATATATGTGCAGAGGACCTGGCGCAGCCCTACGCAGGCTCCCTGTTTGCTGATTCAGTCTCTGTGAGCCCCTCTGCACGCTGCCTAATTGATTCAATGGACCACATTCTCTTGGTGTCCTCCACCCCCTTCTGATTTTACAGCTCTTCTTTCCCCTCTTCCCTAGAATTTCCCTAGCTCCAAGGGAGTCCAGTGGAGACCTCTGATTTAGCCTCTCTCTCCTCATTAAGTTTGGCTGTTGGTTTTTACACCCACACCCATCTGCTCCTGGAGGAAGCCAGAGAATCACTTTTAAAGTTTGTGATTAAAAGCAAATATTTGCATCTGTTTCTATGCCATGCTCTGTATTTCTTATAGCTTTTGCTCTGTTTTGTAAAAACTCTCATATTTGGGTTATGTTAGATTTAAATGAGGAAAAATATATTTTAAAATATATTTAATATTTAGAAAAATCAAATACAAATACATAGGGTGTTCAAAAACCCCTTATGTTTTACTTTGGAAGTTTTCTTTCTTACATAGATGCAGCCCCTCCCATTTAGAGATTGCCTAAACAATAATCTTTGCTTTCTCGTGGCTTCCTGCAGACATGTCTCTAGGGACAGAGTGTGGAAGGGAAATCATTTCTTTGGGGCCATATGTGGTCTTTGGCCTGCATCTTCAAGTTGTTTTCCAAAATGAGAATCACATTCCTGGGAAGTCTGTCTAACTATAATATCTTTCCTGAGTTTCTTTACTTAATAGAATCTTCAGTTCTCCCCTCGGTTACTGTTCTGGAAACCTATGAGAATAAGTAAAAGAGAGCCCTTTAAAGATGCAGGTTTTTAGTCTCAGGGTCATCTTTGAAGCTGTCTCTGTAAGGGGTGTAAGTAACCTGTCAGTGTGCATAGGGTTTAGGGGCAACAGACTTTCTGCTGTTGGCAGTTGGAATGGAGAACAGTTTTGTTATGTAGAACCCATCAGAGATCACCACTCAGACACAGTTTATAGACAATTAAAAGTCTTTATTCCAGCCATGCGGGACTACTATACTCAGGTATTCAGGATCTAACTGTATCACAGAGTGTACAGAGCACAGGGATTTTGAGGCAAAAACCAAGTCCTGGCAGCTGTGGGTACGAGTTTGTGTATGCAAGAAAATTTGACAGAAGCAAAGATAAGCAGTGAGTTGGAGTTGGGGGTTCTGTGCAAGCGATTACAGAAGCAGGAAAGTGAGCTAGGGCATTTTGACCTTGGGCTTCTAAAATAGAGTTGTGCAATTCTTCACCAAGGACATCAAATACTTGTTAACCCTGAAATGGCCTCAGCAGGAATTCAAAAATGGAGGACCCTCTGCACTCTTTGCCCTGTCAGAGTTTCTTGTAGACTGAAGCATTTGAGTTATAGTTTAAAGACAAACAAGATACAAGTAACTGTGTGGCTAGAAGGTCTTAGGAACATACTGGAATAGCAGTTGCCAAAGCATGGAAAGGATGACTTTTTAATAATAGATTTAGAGACTGCCCACCCACGTCATATACTTATAATATGAAGGTTTCAATCAACAGTTCAGTAGAAAGGCAGGCTGTGAATCTGGTGACAAATATAAATGACTCTAAATACCCTGTATATATTTTTCCCTTAGCAACATCTGCTGACCGCTTTTATCGAATAGACAGATCTCAGGTAAGTTCTTTCCAGCTTATTTAAGAAAGTGAAACATCCCCAAGTTAATGTAACATGTTGGTAGCTAGTCTCATAGATTTTTTTTTTTCTAATGAAAAGATTCAAGCATTCCCAGATTATAGGATGATGTTTATAACCTAAGCCACAATGCTTTTTGTCAGCACATGTTTTATGACTTATGGGCTCATGGAAATGGCTTGACATGGCAAGTGATCATAGATAATAACTTGGGTGACAACTATCATCACAGTTCTGCCCTTGAAGTTTTCTTTTACAAGGAACTTGTACTCTGGGCAAAGCAAACCTTATGCTTTTTAAAGGTATTTTTGGTTAGCTAGTGTGTGTGTGTGTGTGTGTGTGTGTGTGTGTGTGTGTGTGTGTGGTTGTAGATTTGCTTTATTCATACTCTCTCCTATTTAATTCTGAGGAAAAAATTGTTTTTACCCAAGTTTAACAACTCCTCCCACTATTCAGATTTTCCTGTAAAAATACTATGAGGTATTGAACCTATTGAAAACCGACTCTTTCTTAATCATTGCCACGTAGCTCGGGCCACATTGTGGGGGCAGAAGTCTGAGCTGTCATGTACTCATACTGCAACAGGTACCATGTGGGATGTCATACCTTTGATAGCATCTGGGAAGAAGCAGGGGAAAGATCATTTCTATTCCTATAGTCAAGATCCTGGTTAGGTGTGAGTCCTGAGCCAGGCAGGTTCATCTCGCCCCCGTCGGCCTCTGCCTGAGGACACTATAAAGTCAGGGAGGGATGGCAGATGCCTGAGCTCCTGCTCAAACAGTGGAGTTACTTGGTGTGTTGTGCAGTTCACTTCACCTTGAGACCAAGCATGCCTGGTTCTGTTATTCCAAGGTTGGTGATATCAACACCTTGACAGGCTTGTTTTCCTCCCTTAGGAACATTTGCACTTTGTGATGGAGATTTCTCACGATGAGATTTTTATTCTGGACCCAGATATGGTGGTGTCACAGCAGGCAGGGACCCCTCCAGGAATGCCTGACCTGGTGGTTGAACAGGCTTCTGGGTGAGTGTGTTTCTCCTCTGTTGGTGCCGCCTTGGCTGGCTGTGAAATGATCTTTGTATCTCTTTTGGCTTTGGACCCTAATGACATAAAAGCATTTTGAATACAGATCTATTGATGTTGCCTTAAAGTCAAGTAAAGTAAAAGCACTTGGTTCTGTAGTTGTCCCATTTCATAGAGAGATATTTTTTCCTCCAGTGTTTCATTTCTTTTGTTATTATTATCAAAGTACTTTATTCTCATTTGCATATAGTTTATATAGGCAGCAATATTACCCTCAAATTTGAGCAGTACTAAAAAAATTACACAGATTATTATACTAAAACACCATTTGAGGGATTGGACAGATAGCTCAGCAGTTAAAGATCATGCACTTTTTTTGAAGAGGACTTGAGTTCAGTCCCAAGCCCTCCCATTGGAGGGTCTAAACCATTGTATTCCAGTTTCAGGGAGACTGATGCCCTTTTCTGGACTCTGTGAACACTTAGCCTCACACGTGTACATAATCACACATAAACATACACCATATATATATATATATATATATATATATATATATATATATATATATATATATATATATATATATATATATATANTTTATTTGATGAGGATGGAGCCATCTGTTAAGGCAGCTTTCCTCTTTCTATGCCAAGTAGTCACCCAAAGGGACAGCCTTCTTTTCGGTTAGAGTTTTGTCACTGAAATCCAAACACAGAGTGGCCTGAAAATCCATTAGACGTTGATTTATTATTTCTCAGCTGCAGTGTCTTCTGGAAACAAAGATGCCAAGAACAAGGTTGGGCTTTCTCGTTTTCTAAATTATATTCCTATGCCTGGCTTCTTTAATTCTTCACTCGTGTCACATGTAATAAAATGGCTTAATAACCTTCAAATCAAAATGCCTCATCAATAAAAAAAAGGATAAAATCATACAAGTTACTTTCAGGACTGTTGAGAAATGATGACTACAAAGTCCATGTCTAGTAAAAAAACGGATTCCATTTCTCACGTTTAAGACAAGATCATTATGAGAGACATGCAGAGTAAGGTGTATAGTTACTTTCTGGTGCCATTTTTGCCCCAGGCTGTCTGACTGGTGGAACCCTGCCCTGAGGAAACGTATGCTGAGTGACAGTGGGATGATCACACCCCACTATGAGGACTCAGATCTGAAAGACTTCAGCCACTCCAGAGTGCTACAGTGAGTCTCCTGCTGTTTTATAAGTATTGCTTTAAGATTATAATATAGTTACATCATTTCCTCTTGCCTTTCCTCCCTCCATACTCTCCCTTATACCCCCCTTGCTTTCTTTCAAATTTACTATCTTTTTTTTTAATTATTAATTGTTGCTGCTGCTGGTGGTGGTGTGTAACCGGTTCAGTCTGAATAATATTACTTGTATAAGAGCCATAGAACATCTAACAAAACCCACAGGAGCAGGCATGAGAAGCCCTCTTTGGAGTTGTTGGTCAGGGTTGTCCAAGAGCTTCCCAGAACATGGTAGACTAGGCTATTGTTCCTGCCCTTGGTTCTTCTCTTCCCCAAAGGTTGAAGATAAGTCCCATTGCTGACACCACCACACAGGTCAGACAGAGGCTACTAAGCTGGCTCTTGCTGTTCGCGTTTGTGCTGTTGTGGTTGCTGGGGAGAGGGGGCTGAAGCAAGAGCTGTTTCAGTAGTACGAAAGCTGTCTCATGTCTCTGCGTCACTCTTGACACTTAACTTGGCTTAGATTTCCCTGCATGTAGAATCCTGGTGGATATCCACCTCCTATTTTTCTCCCTTTTGAGCGACCTTGAGACTGTGCACCTGGGTCTGTAAACACTTTAAACTTCACTAGCATTTTTGTCCCTGGAGACCAGAGCATGTCAGATCCCCCTGCGAACTGCATCCTGAAGACATACAGAAGAGTTTTGAAAAGTTAGGAAGGGACACACAGATTTTCATTGTGTGACCACTGGGATTCGTTGCTTTTTCTTGATTTCTGAATGTAGGTATGTGCTTTATGCACTATTGTCCACTAGTTGTTTGTTTGTTTGTTTGTTTTTCCCTACATTGGTGTGGTAGTTTTAATTGTTACCTTGACATACTTTTCAATCACCTGAGAATAGTCTTAGGGTGGGATTGTCAAGATCATGTTGGCCTATAGGCCTGCCAGTGAGTTTTCTTTATTATGTTAATTGATGTGGGAAGAGCCAGTCTAATAGTGGGTAGTACTATTTCCTGAGTTTGAGACTTGGAATTTTGTGAAAGAAGAGAAAGTTAGCTGAGCAATCAGCTTGCAGGCATTAATTCATCTCTCTCTGCTCTTGAGTGCAAATGAGATGACAGCTACTTCCAGGTCCTTCCACCTTCCACCCTGAATCCCCTACAATAATGGACTGTAACATAGAATTGTGAGCTACAGTTAATGCTTACTTCTCTAAGATGACATGAGGACACTGGGTCAAGGCAGGTGTTATTTGTGTGTAGATGTGGCATGTATGGATAAACAGTTATAACTGTGCCTATGTGAGCATCAGAGGTGTCCTTTTTCTTCAGGTGTGATCATGGTTGGAAAGCAAAATGTGCTGCTTGGAATATTGCAGAAGAGCTGATACTTTGGGCTATTCGAATCATCTTATCTTCCCATATTTTGCTACAGGAATGCATTATAGAGTATAATCACAATAGGTCACAATTAAACTTCTTTGTACTCAGTTTTAACTCAGAACAGTCATCCCATCTCAGAAGTAAAAGAAGAACATTATCATTTATGAAACTGGTCTTTTTTTTTTTCAGTTGAGTACAGGGTTCTAATCAAATAGTGATACTGACTTTAAAAAGTTCAATATTACCTTTCCACCGAATAACAAGATTATTTAGCTTCTTAGGAGCCCACAGTTAAATGAAGAAGCAAGACACTGCATTGTTTCTTAAGAAAGGCCGGAGGCAATTTCCCCAAGACAAAGGGAGAAAAATGAGAAACCTCAAGCTAATTATTTCATTGGCAAAGGTTCTACTCAGGCACCTCGAGGGCAAAAGGAGACTTCATTTTAATTACTTCCCTGTATGACCTCTTATTTTTTTATGTGAGGAGGAGAAAGAAAAAAAAAAAGAATTGCTATGGGTTTTCTCTTTTTAATTAAACCGTGTTGTTGATTCCGGTGGCTTTTTGATTGCTTACAATTCAGAGTGTTTTTCCATTTCCTTTTTGTACAGAATTAGGGCTTGTGAAGGGAAATGACTCAGCCATCCGTGAATGGCTAAATAAGTGGCCATCTATCTGTGGGCAGCCTTATTGGAAAATTAGACTTTTAATTAGCTGCAGAAATAAATATTAAGCCTTTACAGACCAGCTGAGTGTTTCAGTGTGTCTGTGGTTTCCAGAGAGTGGACTATTATTTCAGTCTCGGCTTCTGTAGTCAGTGTATTCCAGAGAGCACACTCATATACACATTGTAACATGTGAAAAGTTGCTTCCGAAATAGTTGACATTCTTGCCAATAATTGCACATACATGTAGCACTCCCATAACAGCCTGTGTTTCTCTGACCCACAGCAGATACCAAAGTGCTTTATTTAAAATGGCTCAGTGTTTGCAAATAATCCACTTCTCTAATCTGCATGCTACCTAATATGAGATAAACACTCTGTATGTACTTGTAGAACTGTATTATTTAGGGAAGAATAAGGAGAGCCATACATGTTCACTACAAATAATATTTTACTGACATATTTTGTTAACATTGCTTGATTGAATCCATGGATCTCGGAACATGGAATGCTCATTGTAGTGTCTTTTTTATTAATTGATGAAGGAGGTACCATTCCTGGCAGGTGAGTGTGGGCTGAAAGCTGACTGAACATGAACCAGAGAACAAGTCAGTCAGTAAGCCCAAAGAGCAACATTTCTCCTTGGTTTGTATTTCAAGCCCTTACTTGAGTTCCTATCTTGACATCCCTTTATGATGAACTATGACCTGGAAGTATTAGCCTAAACCCTTTCCTTTCCAGTTAGAGCATCTTGATAGATGTGTCTTTCTGTGTGTGTGTGTGTGTGTGTGTGTGTGTGTGTGTGTGTGTGTGTGTGTGATATGTGTGTGTGTGTGATGTGTGTGTGTGTGTGCATGCATGTATTTTCAAAGCTTCTTAATGTTGCAAAGTATTTTCACAGTAGAAATATTTAGCAATAAGTCCATGAAAAGAACATGAGGAATTATGGCAATGAGACTGGTGTTTGCTAGAGCAGCCTTAAAGGCTCAACCAACATGGAAACAAAAGCAGGTTTAATTTCACCATCTTGATGATATTAAGTAACCAATTCCCGAAGAACGCATCAAAAGCATTGAAGCTGACAAATATTATCTATCAGAATTTGACAGTTAAAAACATTCACAGAATGATTTGTGACTCTAAATCATTTATCAATAAAAGGTATTGTATGCAAATATGCCAAGTATTTCATTTGACAGGAGAACATCAGTAAAGAATAAAGACATACTTACTGCAACTTGATATGCCAGAGCTGATTGATACCTATGGGAGGCTTCCCATATGGAGGCTTCTTTTCTGAAGAGAAAGAGAGGAGGAGAGGATGGGGAAGGAAATGGAGGGAGGGAAAACTGTGGTCCAGATGTAAAATAAATTAATAATTAATTAATTAATTAATTAAGAAGAATAAAGACATAGGGAGGGAGCCAAACAGTAAATATAATGAAATAAATGACTAAGAATTAAATTGAAAGAGAAACAAAAACAAAACCAAGTTGAATCCTTGAGAACATAAATAAGAGAGTCAATATTCTGGAAAGAATTTTCCTTCCTCCCCCTCCCACCAAGGGATGGGGCAGAGATGATGAAGTGCACAGTTTGCCCCCAGCTCATTCTTCCTCCACAGCACTGACCTCAGTCCCGGGCTTTTCCCTGGCCAAAGACCTCTTGGATCCTCTTGGTATTTTCTCATTGTTTTGAGCCCTGAGTTTCTTAGATGCATCATTCTCCATCCTTGTTCAAGAATGGTGAGAAGGAAGCCAAGAACAGGGAGAACTCTGTTTGTCTCTGCTGAATCTTATTGAGTTCATACTGTTTCCATTTAGCACCATGGGCATATGGGGCTAGGTATGTTCATGCCCATGCACACTGCCTTCAAAACCTGAGAACAGAGTACAGGACAATCTTGAAGAACTGATTTTGAAATAAATTGGCAAGTGATTCTGGACACATTTTCATGTTAAGATCATAATGAATTTGCCTTAAGGTTTAACAAATTAGTTTGTGTGACTAAGAACATTTATTTAAGATAGCATGTGGGTGGAGTTGTGGCCCAGTAAGATGACTCCTTACATGGCATGTACAAAGTGCTGGGTTTGATAACAACACCTCATCAATATGTGTTTGCACCCAAGGCTGATGGTAGGACATCTCAGGTACAAGATCATCCTTAGCTACATATCGAGTTACAATAACTGCATTAGATCTTGTTTCAAGATTTCGCCCTTTTCATTCATTGTTCCATGACTTCCCTTAGTGAGACTGTATTTTGTTTGGATGGAAGACTTTAGAAGATGCAATTCTTATTTAGGTCTGTATCTTGTATCTAGGCAATTAAATTCTATTAAACAATCTATCTGGAATGCTCATGGCTGCATCTCTGAGATAGGAAAAGACATGCGAACGCCAGCATGCTACGAACACTGTGCAAACATGGAGGGCTAACATTTGAGTCTACTGGGAGCTAACAGGCACAGGACTCAGAGTATGCACTTCGTTTCCAAGTAGCAGTAATCTTCAGGTTTCAGATTTTTGGTTTATGAGACTCTCCTAAATTGACGGAAAGGCATGCATTCATTTACTATATTATATTTATTATAATAATATATAATTATTCCCAAGTCCTAACCCTGAGAGGTCCAAGGAGAAGGAATATCACCCAAGTAAGAAGGACTGTCTGGGCCCTGGTCTAAGATCCGAGGGTGAGGCTATAGTGTGCAGCCCCAGGACAGGCCGTTACTTGGTAATAATGAGAAGTGAAATTGAGTTCAATATGAAACCATGGAGTCATCTGTGTCCAAGCTTTTATCTGTTACCTTGTCAGCTGATCGAGGCTGATGGATCTCCATGATTGACAGAATAGTTCACTTGCAGACAAGAGTCACTTTTAGCAAGCTTGAGTTATGGTGTGTGAAGCCTCATTTATGATCCCATTTTACTTCTAGGAAACACACTCATCTACTGAACCAACTAATATTGGTCACCTTCAGTACCAAGGAAAGGCACTGGAGATACAAGCCTAAATAAGGAAGGCATTGCCCTTGAAGTGCTTATATTTAGTGGGGGAAATCTTATAGAAATCGTTGGTTATAATTCACTCTGATACATATCACAATGTATATATGCAAAGAGAAAACTAGAAATCAGAATTTGTTCCTTCCCCTATACTCTGTTTTTATTTTTTTTCTCGCATGGAAAGTATGAATATTTTTTTGATTCTTAAGCATATTGTACTGTACCATTTCACAAGAGCTAGTAAATACCAACTTTTTCTATATATAACTAGAAATGCCCCTCAGAGAACACTGAGTGATAATTAAAATCACTTTGACTGGATAGTTTTTAAAGAGATCTGTAACTAAGAGACCATTTAGGGACAGCCCAAACTCATCATCATACTTTAAAATAAAATATTTGGCCCTTTCCATGTCGTTTACAATTTAGAGTCATGATATCAAGACAACAACCCCAAACCCTCCCCTATTTCTAAGAAATAATCACATGTTCTTGGCTGAATGTAAGAGACATAGCTTCATGCCCCTCTGGTTCTCATCTGCTTTCTTTCCCCAGTTTCCTCTGGAAACATTAAATTATTTCCTGAGCATACGGAAAGTAGGGGTTGTGCTTATTGTCAAAGCTTCAGGTTTCCAGAGGGAGAGAGATGATTGGGTGAGGATTTGGACTGTTGAAATATCCTTTGAGCATCACAGTCAGATAAGCAGGAGAAGATTAATCTTCTTAGCGGGGTGTGGGTTTTGCTCGGCTGTGAGATGGAGTCAGGGTCCTCAGAACAGACAGCATCCCTGACATGTGTTTGGGGGAGATAGTTGGGTCCCCTACCTGCTCACCTTTGACCGGTCCTAGTCTGATTACCTTGGGTAATCATCCCAGCTGGAAAACATTCAGGAAAGGCACATCTCCCTTTGGTCTTGTTTATCTCCCTGCTGTCCTCAAGTGCTTACCTTTGAGAGCCAAACATACATCCTATCCTGTCCCTCTATGTGTAAAAAGCATCTAATAAGATATTTTCACTTTCTTTTTATGACCACTTCTCAAAAAAAAAAAAAAATTAGAGACATTGGGGAAATTGAGTCATGCTTCCAAATCCACCTAGGAGAATAGCCAGCATAGGATCTCTGTCAAGCAGGCCTTGTTTTACCTCGCATCGCAAGGGGAAAAGTGTTAGGGAAAATGTGCGCCAATATTAAAACACACATTGTATTGAAAATGCTGCCAGGAAATTCTGCCATTCCAGTTTTATTAGTTCCAAATTTTGCCAGAAATTACAGCACTGGAAACATTACTGTTAAGTGGTTATTTATTTTTTTCCATTTGAAATAGTTGGCAGTCTTTCCTACTCATACCTAGGCAACAGTGGACAGAATGCATAAAAAGCAACTGGAGGCTTCTTTAAGTCATATGTGATCCCTCATTGGCCAATTTGTGCATCGCTAATTTTGTCCCTGCGACACATTGTGCTGGATCTGGAATAGCAGCGTATATTGAAGCTTGAGGGCTGAATGAATGAATGCTGGATATTAGAGAAAAGGCATTCTTGGCCTGGTGGTGCAGGCCTGCAAACAGGCTGCTGCTCAGGAGGCTGAAGCAAGAAGATTTAAGGTATCTGATGTGTTGCTGTGGTGAATCTAATCCTAATCACATTGCAGCAGAATAATAGGTAAAATGCTGAGTGCATTTGTCTAGTTGTGCAACCCACCTTTATGTTGCATGCTTCAATACAAAACGGTTTGATCTTGGGAAAGTATGTCGTGAAATAATAAACATGTATCCCTACCCCTTGGATGAGATGTGGATATTTCACAAGTTCAAAGACAGGCAGTCCTGATAATGGTTTATGGGGAGTTAGATAAGGCACTGTGGTGAGATCCGTGGTAAGTAGGGGTAGCCAGAAATGGTTATGTCATGCAGCCTACACCATAAGATGCTTTTCATGCTACTTGCCTGGGTATTTGGGGTTTTCTTAATTAAATCCTTGAAGACATTTAAGTATTCTTTGAATGGAGGATATGATTGGACATACAGGAATCCTCATATCTAGAGCCTGCATATACAGGCTACTAGACATTCATAAGTGGGTCCAAGTGTGGAACCTTATGTGCAGAAAAATGCTGCTTCTTGGCTTACCAAGTAGGCTGGGAACAGTGGACAGGGACTACAAGAGACTCGCACCAATATTCTTCAAAAAGAAAGCAGTGGGAAGGTGGCTCTGTGGTTATGACCACAAGCTGCCTTTCTGGAGGCCTGGTTTCCACTCCCATCACCCACATGGTGGCTCACAGTCTTCTGTAAGTCTTGTCCTAGGGTACCCAAAGTCTTCTGGCCTCCATGGGCACTGCATGTATGTGATGCACAGATAGGCATGCAGGCAAACACTCATGAACATAAAAATAGAAATCGCAAATAAATTTTAAAAAATAATAAAGCCAGAGCTGAGAGGATAGCTTTGCCTCCAGGCAATGTGAGAAGCTGACGAACTGTTAGAGATTTTTTTTTTTTTTGCAATGAAGCTACTTCGGTATCATTTAAAACTACACAGCGGAATCTCCATATCTTCCTGTATGCAGAAGCTGGAGTGCTGTTAGAGCAATTAAAACAAAAGTATTTCCAAGAACAGGGAGGCTCTGTGCACAGCCCATCTTGTCTCCCCTGGGAACATCCCTATGCCAGTACCAGGTGCTCTGTGACATGGGATTTTGTACAGTCAGCCCTCTTTAATCCGGTTACAGGATGGCTTTGGTTCTCATCAGTTTGATAAGTGCAATAGGGATCCAGAGTAGGGAGAATGGTGCCCAAAGCTAAAACAAGTGACCATCCATACAAGGGATGCTAGTTTCACCAACTCATACTGCCTCTCTGCTAAAGGGGCAAGTTCTTTAGTCAGGATTATTAATAGCCCTTTAGAACTTGCTGGAGCTATCAGAAGAGTGGGCACACTTGCCCTGGGGCCCAAAACATCATTTCTCCCTTTTTGAACAGGAGAAAAACCCAGTACTGAAGCAGCCAGTTTATTCTTCTCAGAGCTGAATCCCAGGTAGCCCCTGTTCCACAGGATTCCTACCACATTACTGGACGTAGCAACTGGATATTCAGGAAACAGAAGGGAGTGTGGGAGTTATCACTTAATGCCATGTGGTACACAGGCACCCAGCCTGGCCTGCCTTCTCTCCTCTCAGCGGATGGTTAGCTTCAGTCCCACATCAAGTTCCTAGTAAATGCTCTCCTCGATGCGCCAGTCTAAGTCCTTACCAGCACTGTACAAACATCCCAGCTCTTCTCAGAGAGAGCCCGTGGGCACGTTTCTGGCCCGTTGTCATTTCTGTGGTTCTCCTGCTTGCCTGTAGTATCCCTCATCAACACAAGTACATGTAATAACATGTTAAAATAAAATAAACCACATATTCCCAAATGCAAACAGATTTGTGTCCCAGCCTGAGCTGTTAGCCAGGGCTTCCCAAGTGCCCCTAAAGCCATGAGTCTGGTTTCTGAAGGCTACACCCCTGCTTCCCTCTGTGTGTGTCTCCTTTGGTTGTATCTTTTCTGTTCTATTTTTCCCTTTTTTTAAAGATGCACGCTGACAAATGCTTTTGCAAAGGCTGATTCCTCACAGATTTAAAATGCTTACATACAGTGTGACAATCAGATCTCCATACTGAATAAGTATGATAAGTAGACAAACCTCTTTTATCTATTACTCTCCTGTGTCCTGTGCCGAAGGCCCCAGGTCCTTTTCACTTTGAAGAAACTCTTCTCATTTTGTTTACATTCCTGGAAAAGAACGGTAGGTGGCAGTAACATTTCAAATCAGAGGGTGTTTAGGGACCTCCAGAAACTGACTATGAAAAGTTTTCAGGCAGGAAAAGCAAATTGTACAAGCTAATGATGAAATTGCTTTTAAAAAAGGTTAATAGATTTTAATGCAAGAGTCTATTTTTAAAAAAACGACAGTATATTTCAAGCACAGCTTGCACACGGGCCATCCGTGGCTGTACTTGTGTGGAGAATTTTGAAGATGGAGTGGTAATTGAGTGGATAGATACTCACCTCATATGAAGAGCTCACCGGTGTTTGTGCTGTGTGGTTTTTTGTGACTTTCACCTCATTGACAATGCCCATCTCTGTGCTCCTCCCCCACTCTCTGCCCTTCCCCTGTGTTGGGAGTGAATGTTACCTTTGAGGCCCTCTGGCTGTCCCTGAAGGGGGACTTGAATAGAGTGTGTTTGTCTCTCTCCTCTCAATGCTACTTTGTGTGGCTGATGTAGCTTTCATCCTTGCTCTCTCTCTCTCTCTCTCTTTCTCGCCTGAGCTCTTTGACATCTGTGCTTTGTTCATTGTCTTAGAGAAATGAGCTTAACGAGAAGGGACAAAAGCAAACAATGGCGGGTTTGTGTAGCTGATGGAGATTCTCAAGCAAAGGACTTTGGTCCTCTTGTCCTTAATTATAGATGCTCTGGGGCCCCAGTAACGGTAACAAAGTTGTACCTTGGGACTACTGGCTGGTTCAGTGTTTCTCAACAAGTCCTCACTCAGTGTGACTTCATGGAGTGGTGTCCTCTAGGGATAGACAGCACAGACCTTTGGTGGATGTTCAATTGAGAAAAGACCTTGCCTAGAAATAAGAATCTACAGGTCACTTTCAAAGTGCATTAAAGCACATCCGGGCTTCCTTGGTGTAAATGAAAATCCTTGCCCATCAGCAGGCGCTGGAAACTTCTAAGTCTGCAGCAGCAGCCTTTAACAGTGGAACAGAGGGAACACAAAGATGGCATTTCTTTAGTAGTAAACAGGACCCTGAAAATGTGCCAGGAAAGAGTGTCCCATGAGAAACTGTTTTCCATTTGAGACACCTTAGGTGTCTCTTAGCCAAGCAGAATACTTTCTTAAGAATGGCTCTCGGTGTCTAGGCCCAGATATTTCCAAAAATTCACCATAACAACAGAGTGTACCTATGTGGTGGGCTTCATTGCAAAAAGATTGTGTTTTATCAAAGAGTGAGAAGTAAAGATGAGGGGAGCCTAGGAAGCTCTCAGGACTGTGGCCAGGAAAAGAAAGGAAGGAAGGAGGTGAGGGAAGGTGGGAGGGAAAGAGGGAAAAGTGGGTTGGGCAAGAACACAGAGAATTGATAAGAAGCTTCTAATAGATTGGCTATCCTGAAACTCATAGACCAGGCTGTCCTCCACTCACAAGATCTACTTGCCTCTGCCTCCCGAGTGCTGGGATTAAGGGCGTGTGTTGAATAGGGTGTGTAATCCCCTAGTCTTATAGAAAGTGCTATGTTAGCTACTGGGACTAAAGCATCGTGTACAGCATGCATGCAGTTGCCTTGGGTGTGCGGGCATGTGCGCTGTACACGCTGCTTCGTCCCTCTCATATAGCTTACTGCTAAGGCTATTCACAGTGTGCTGAGCAGTGTGCAGAGGAAAACAGGACCCAGCGCACTGAGAGATGCTGCTTTGTTTCCTGTTATGATTTTGTCGTACTGGACAAGCCTGTGAGTCTGGTGTAACAATCTAGGAGTTCTCCTACCCCATCTACAGTCAGTCTTAGAAAAATACCTCACTTCTGAGTATTTTCAGAAAATAACTTCCACTCTGCATCTCAGGCTTGGCTTTCATACCCATCTTGAATGTTCATTTCAAGCTCATCTCAATGTGGTAACCCCATCATTGTGATAGTCTCCCAGCACATGATCATTTATAAATATTAAGTACATATGTTGGTAATGCTGAGAAGGGAGACAGGCATCATTTTGTAGATAGTTCTGTTTTTAAAAGTGTGGGTAGGCTCCTAGTATTCATCCACTCTATCTTGTGTTGACAACCAGTTTCTCATAGAGGAAATGGTGCTTATATCCCGAGGAAGGACAAAGAAGAGAAATTATGGATGCTTTTAAGTGAATGCTATGAACTGTGAAGAGAGTAAAACATTGTTTTGAGGCTTCAAAAACAGATCGAAGAGACTAACATTTAAAAGCTTAGAGCAATGAATGAGAACTACCACAAATACATATCTCCAAATCTGTTGCAAAGCATCATGCAAGGTTATAAAGACTAGAATCGTCACGGCATCTGTTACTCTAGCTTCATGGTCACTGAGGGAAAGCAGTGAAGAGTAAGAATCAATCCTCTAAGGAGTAAGCCTTGACTGTTTAACCTGTTTTGCTATCATATCTTGTCACTTTGATCATAGGAAATTAGGCATGTAGTTTTCAGTGTTCCTAGGCCTTGTGACTTGACCTACATGAAAGATAGGAGGTTTTGAATAGAAATTTGTGTATGGGTGGTGATTTAAGAATGGTCTTTGAAAAAAAAAAAAGAATGGTCTTTGATCTTGTGATTTAGGAGTGACAGAGTCTAGATATAGTTCTGTCGTATAATGTGTCCAATGGTCAGTGGATATCTTAGGTCTTATTCCCTCAGAATCTTATTCATATAGAGTAACCTAGTACAATGATACATTACAAAAACGTGTAGTTAGACAATTTCGTATATTCACATGGTTCTATGGAAAACCTCTATTACAGAGAATGAACACAGTCCATCAGAGGTCTAGAGATATTACCTACAACCTTCAACACAGATTTGCTTGTTTTGAAAATTTGCTTTAAGAATTCAAACATCTTTTGTTTTGAAGTCTTTATGTCAGTATTAGTTTAAATATAAGGTAAACTTTCCGAAAACGTTCTAGTTAATGGCATGATCTTCTACCTAAAACAGTGGGTTTTTCTCTGGAGCTTTTCGGACATGTCTAGAGATCTCTATCCAGAGGAAAGTGTTCGAGTCCCATGGTCCTTAGAGCCTTTCTGGGTTGTCTTCTGCAGTGTTCCTGGGCCTTCCATTGCGTAGTAGTTGCACTCCAGGGGCTGTGCACTCCGTGGTTACTCGCCCTTTTCAGTTTGACTAGATGTGGATCTGAGCACCCCATGGTCACTCGCCCTTTGCAGTTTGAGTAGTTGTGGACCATGTTCTTCCCCCGAATCCTGCAAACATCCCGGCGGCAGCCTCCACTGATGTGCGTTCTTTATCTGCATCTTTCCCATCATCGTTACCTTTGCATGTGTTGACGACGGTGGCTGCTCTTAACAGTAAAAGCATATGTTTCTCAGCTTCCATTCCCTCATGAGTGGTGATTCTGATCATTTTTCCTGTTTCCTTTTAGTCATCCGTGTCTTTTGAGAAATGCCAATTATGATCTCTCACTTGAGTGATTCTCTTTTCTTTATATTATTTTTTACTATACATTGCAAATTTTGACCCTCATCAGATAACAGTCTGCAAATACCTGCTCACATTCTGCATGTTATCTCTTCAGTCTGTTGATCTTTCCTTTGGTATGAAGAACTTTTTCGATGTGATAGTCTTTGTTTGTCCAATTTTGCTTTCGTGTCTATTGCTTTTAAGGTTCCATTTTAGAACAAGTTGTTCATGTTGGTGTCATGATAATTTTTATTAATTTTTTGTGGCGTAGGGGCCTTATATTTATGTATTTAATCTATTAGAGTTGTTTTTAAATGCATTTTAATTAAACATATACTAGTTGCACACTTATGGAATATTGAGTTGACTCTTGCATGTAAGGAAATTCTAACTTTATTCTTTTATATGCAGATTTTTGGTTTTCCAAGAGTCACTTAAAAAACTCTCATTTTTCACTGGCTCTTCTTGGAGCCTTTGTGTCAAACCAGTGGGGTGATCTATGTGTCTTTACTTCTTTTTATTATCTATTTTCTTTATTTACATTTCAAATGTTATCCACTTTCCTGGTTTCCCCTCTGGAAACCCCCTTTCCCATCCCCCTTCCCCATGATCACCAACCCACCCACTCCTGCTTCCTTGAGTCTTCTTTATTCTTATTCTGTTCCATTTCTGGGTCTGTGCATCTGTTTATTTGGAGATTGTATATTATTTTGCTTACCGTAATCTTTGTAATGTACTTTGTCTTTCTAAACTTACTTTTTTACATTTTAGTTAAAGTAGAATTATATGACTTAATCCTTTTTCTTTCTTCCCTCTAGCACCTCCCAGGTTATCTCCCTCTATGTCAAATTGACAGCTTCTTTTTTATATTTTGAAATTGTTATTATTATATTATGTATGTATGTATGTATGTATGTATGTATGTATGTATGTATGAACAATTATATAAATACAACTCACTGAGTTCATTTTTGTTATTTGTGTATATTTAGTTTCAGGACTGATCACTTTGTGTTAGATAACCAATTACTGGACTATAGGAGAGGCTAATCCTCCTTTTTTAAGCAGTCGTTAGCTGCCTGTATTTGTTTTGGGGTGGGACCACATGAAAAATTTCCCTTTCCATGTTATGTCTGTTGGTATAGCTATTGTTCCGGCTTTGTGCATGCAGCCGTGTCTATAAAGAATGGTGTACTTTAAAGTCAGGTAATTTGTGAGGCTATGCCAGTGCCTGGCAAATACAGAAGTGGATGCTCACAGTCATCTATTGGATGGAACACAGGGCCCCTAATGAAGGAGCTAGAGAAAGTACCCAAGGAGCTAAAGGTGTCTGCAACCCTGTAGGAGGAACAACAATATGAACTAACCAGTACCCCCGCCTGCCCCCAGAGCTGCATATGTAGCTGCATATGTAGCAGAGGATGGCCTAGTTGGCCATCAATGGGAGGAGAGGCTCTTGGTCTTGCGAAGATCATATGCCCCAGTAAAGGGGAATGGGAATGTATTCCGGGGCCAGGAAGCAGGAGTGGGTGGGTTGGGGAGCAGGGTGGAAGGAAGGTATAGGGGACTTTCAGGATGAAATGTAAATGAAGAAAATATCTAAGAAAGATAGATAGATAGATAGATAGATAGATAGATGGATGGATGGATGGATGGATGGATGGATGGATGGATGGATGGATGGATAGATAGATAGATAGATAGATAGATAGATAGATAGATAGATAGATAGATAGATAGATAGACAAATAAAAAAATAAAGTCAGGTAGTGCGATGCCTCCAGCTTTGTCCACTTTGTTCAAGATTGCCTTGGTTTCCTGTTTGTGATGCTATATTAATTTTAGGATAGTGTTTATAATATATGTAAAGAATGTCTTTGGTATTGTATAGAATCAGTAGCTCATCTTGTATAGCTATAATTATGTGTTGTGCCGTCTTCATTTCTTCTATCAATTGTGTTGAGTCAGGCTTTTCTGTAGAAAACCCCCATATTCTAGAGAATAAACTCAGTCCCTAAGATCTGTAGAGATAGTTCCTAAAATGTTGATTTAAGAATTCAAACATTTATAGATTATTGTAACTTGTTATTCCATGTTTGGTAGAGATCCCTGAGAGGCCTGCTCTTTTCTGAAGAGAAACAGAGGAGGGATGGATCTAGGGGAGAGGGGAAGGGGGAAAGGAGCTGAGAGGAGAAGAGGCAGGGGAAACTGGGGTCAGGATGAAATATATGGAAGAAGAATAAATAAATTGATTAAATAAGAATCGAAACTCCTTATGTCTGCAGTAATTAAAATGTAAAGTAAAATAAAAGTTATGCTTAAAATGGTAAAACACATTAAAAGTGTTTTACATTTTGACATTTTAAATTATTTACTTCTTATGCTATTTTTTTTCTTTCCTGCATCAACAAATAGCCTTCTGGCTCTTTCTCTCTAATGCTTTAGCCAAAGGCTGGGCAAGCCTGTGTGCTCTCCATCTCCTTGTATTTCCTGTCCCTGCATTCCTCTCTAGACAAAGGCTCAGTCTCTCTCCAGATTCACCTCTCAGTTCTCACTGCTTCCCCTTTCCAGTGCCATGCAGATTGAGTAACTGTTTTTAACTTCCTCATGTTCTCCTCTTTGGAATGTTACGCTGGCATTTCTTGTTTAGTTTGTCTTTTTGTGGCTCTACGGTAGCTTTTTGCTTATTTGTGATAGTTTCACTGGGTATTTTCTTTCCAGGACTTCTGGTTTGGGGTGGATAACTGCAGGAAGGCTGACTTTGCGTTGCGTGTTTTCAGACCCTTTTTTATCTGCACTCTCCTCTGGAATCTGGTTTAACATCTCAAGAACAGGACATCCCAGCTCAGATTTGGACTTTCTGCCTGGATTTGTGGAAAACGATGTCTCTGTGTCTCATTAATGTCACGACTGTTCTCCTGAAGCACAGTCCAACTTTTACTATATTTGGTGACTTTTCTTCATCAATGGCAGTTTCCCTTATAAATAGCTAGATAACTAAAAGATGTTTTTATTGGTTTCATGCTACCCATTATTTTTCATGGGTTTCAAGAAGAATTGAAAAAACAGACATTTTTATTCTTGCTTCTTGACAGGGAAGTTTTACAGTAACCCCTAGGCTTATCCTCTCTCTGTTCTCTTTAGACCATTCAAAAATAGAAACCAGAAAATGTGGCTTTCAAACATTTTTTGTATTTATTTTAGAAAGTAAATTCCAGACACGTGAAAATAGATTTATAGGCTCCATATGGAATGGCCCCAACTCCCCCAGTCATGGGTTTTATCATTCTTTATGTGACAGCAGTACTGAGTTATTTATGTCTCTGATAACGTCTATGAAGTCTATGAAATTTCAGTTTTGGCTGTTTTATGTACCCATTGCTTCTGTCTAGAATTTTTCTCTCACTTACCTAATGAGCTTTTATTAATTCCCTAAGGCTGGGGCCAAATGGTTTTGACCTTTAAAGTTTGTTTTATCCTTGGGGAACATGACTGCTCTCTCTGTGCTGCTCCCTTCTATTTAATACACATTTTTCTTGTTGTGAATCTCACTGTGTTATAAGCATTGGGTTTTTTCTATATTATGTCACTAAGTTATAATTATGATTTTTATTCTTCACTAGATTATGACTCTTCTGATATTGTCCTTGGTTTCTCGATTGCTGGATGTGGGACAGACACTTGTGACCTTGCTGCATACATTAAATCCAATGAATTGAAAGATTCCAACATGAATGATAACAATTTAGTTTAATAAAAGAATAACCAATCTTAGATGGAGTTGAATTCTTGTTTTGTTCTTGCTGTTGTCTTTTTCTCAGTTCCTTGAATTTGAATGAAATAAGAATGCCAGTAGCACAAACAAAGTCACAAAGCATAGCAAATATATATTGCATAAATCATAATAAAGTCTGGCAGTCAGGAAAATAAAGAGGAGAACTCTACCTGAGTTATTAGTAAATGTTAGTAATAGTTCATCATGTAAAGGCAGCACCTACCTCTAAGACTGTGTACATGGAAGGAAATTAAGCAAGTTTTGGCTCAAGTCTCTCAGGATGGTGGGGACAGTAAGGTTTCCTGTGTACCTCAGCTGCCAGGCTCAGCTGTCAGGAAGATAATCTCTTCCTGATATTTAACCTCTGTTTTTAAAAACAACTGCTTCTACTGCTCATTGCAGGACATTTCTTCTCTCCTGAGTCGAGTTCTGTGAAACTTTGTATGCCCTCTCCCAGCCTAAGTGGATGAGGTACATGTCTCAGTAGTATAATCTAGTGACATTTTGCAGTGAAAGGTGAAATTCTGAGTGAGGGTTGAAATGCTCCATATGTCTTCAAATTCCACAAGTCCAGGAGTGTGGGAGATGTTCAGCCACAGAAATGCAACATGACTAATCTGTGCAAAACACTCTGATAGTTCGTCCTCGCTGCCTGGACCTACTTCAGAATGCATCCCCTTGGGACTTTAGTGAGGCCATCTGGACTATTTCAGATTTAGTATGAAATGCTTTGCAGAAAGGCAGCAAAGAATGTGCCTCAAGGGGGGCCCCAGGCCTGGGTTTCTCTTTGTTCTCATTCTCTATCAGAAGTTAATTGTAAATGTGTGTTTATTTGCTTTACATGAGAAATAAGTTGGAAGTGAAGATGTTATTTGCAAGGACACATGTTCCATGTCCCAGGCACCTTTGTCAGCACGTGTTACTTCCAACCTACATTCTTCTTCGGAATCAACTCCCAACTCCATTTTACCTTTGATTCCGCACAGTCCCTGATTAATTTTTTTCCTGCTGAAGCAGATATGGGCATCCCTTTGGCTGGATGGCTTGGGTATCTTTTGTGTTTAAGGGGCCTCTTTCCAAGACCCCCTTTCTTCTAGAGAGCTCAGGAGCACACGGTTCTTCTTAAGGTCCTGATATGATCACTTTCAAAGAGCCTTTAATTGTATTTGATTCTGAGTACCAGCATGGTGGTACTGAAATGCTTTCGGTTCAACAAATGTTAAGCAAGGACCTGCTTTTTCTAACTAAGACCTTATTTCCACATTGCTAGGGGATACTAACCTACGAAGACCAATACGAGGAGATTACAAAATCTGGGAACTTTTAGAGACACATAAATCGGTTTCAACAGGAGAGGCCAAGTGTTTTTCAAGTAACGATGGCTCAGTGACATTTACCTCTTGTACACTAATTTTTTTCCACCAAACCTTGGAATTCCATGTCATGTGCCAAATTCTACTTGAAATGGCTCATGAGGCTGAAATGGGTTAGCATTTTGCAGTAGTGGATGTTCAGATTTTCTTTTCGTTACAGCTATGCATGCAACTATTGCTATGTACTTCCATAATAAAAGAGATATCGCTCATCAGTAGGATCAAGGGCAACTGGATCATGCATCCTCGACTTGTTTACTATTGCTCCAACAGCTAGTACATCTTTGACTATATTTTTATTCACACCTTAACTAGTGTCAACTGAGGGGAAATATTTTATGGTTGACATGATATTCCATTTGATAGCTGACTGTGATAATTAGAGCTAAGCTTACAGGTTGCATAGGAAAGTTATTGACTTATTAAACTTGTGAGGTCCAGTGGGTTTTTAGTCTTATCCTGATTCTCATTGGTTTGGAGATACTAGGCCATCACACAGAAGTTTAAGCTTGTGCAATCATTAAATTTCCACGAGGAATGTCAAAGACAGGAAAATAATGATAATTGTGCACTCATTTTCTTTTAATTCTGTTATACTTTTAAAATGACTGAGCATGGCCCTTTGTGCATTAAATCCAGCACACATTTCTGTCTCTCGCATTTGTTCTAGGTGTTAGGCCTTGGGTATAAGTTTCACTTGATAACATAGTTCAGTGAATTCTCATTCTTCCACAGTAAGTTCAGACTTAACTAATTTGTTGCAGCCTTGGGATACCATGTTAAGCAGCTGACATTTAGTAACCCACAATACTTAACCAATCTAGATAATATGGAAGTGTTGTTGATTAAAATATGCCCTTTAACAAGTATATTAGTTACACTTACTATACTGAGTTTCTCCTTAACTAACTTTTTCTTAATGCTTATTTGTTAATTTTGTTTTTATGTGCCTGAGTGTTTTGCCTGTATGTGTGGATATGTACCGTGTGTGTGTGTGTGTGTGTGTGTGTGTGTGTGTGTGTGTGTGTGTGTGTGTGTGTGTGACTGGTGCCCATGGAGGCCATGGAAGTTGTCAGATCCCTTGGAACTGGGTTTAAGGAAACCAGTGAGCCACTAAGTAGATGCTGGGAACTAAACCTGGGCCCTCTGCAAGGATAGCAAGTTCTTCTAGCCTCTGAAACATCATCTCTCCAGCCCCCCTTAACTAAATTTTGACTATATAATTTCTATAATGTTATGTGTATTTGTTATCATTGTCATATATAAAATATTTATCATGTTTGTATTATTTTTATAGGTCCCCAGTCTCTTCAGAAGATCATGGTAAGAACATGTCATTTTTATTCTAAATTCTGCACTCAAAATTTGTCCCTGGTCCTTCTAGCTCAGTGTCATAGTTTATCATTGTTAAGAAAGTGCGTCAAAGATGTTGACCCTGTAGCATTTGAGTGTGAAATGTCAAACAGTTCTAAAAACATGAATCTGTGGTTCATATCTAGTATTATTTTCCTATTAGTTGTAAACATTTTAGTTGACAAGCATTATGAAGTCTAATATCTTCTGTGTTCCTGTCTGCCATCACAAATATCTCATAAATTTTGAGGTGAGCATTATTTTCGGTGAGTCAGATTTTCATATCTAAAATGAGGAGGTATACAGGAGAGATCACCCAAGTCCCGCCTGTCCAGACGGGACTTTGTGAGGCCACATCTCTGTGTTGGCAGAGTGTTTTAAATCTGAAAGGGGCTGATGAGGGAGTGAGTGAGCTGGTTACTCAGTGAGGTGAATTATTCTTATTCTAAGAGACAGCTGTGTCACTCAAAGAACAAAACATCTGATTATGTCATTTCTAATTTTTGTTCACTTATTCCAGTCAATCACGTTTGTTTGTTTGGTGTTGGTCATGGGTTCATCAGACTATAGAGTGATGTTTCTCAAACATCTACAATCAGCGTTAGCTGTGGGGTTGCTGGTGTCTTTCTTGGGTTTTTGAGATTGTCCCAGTACCATAACCCACACCTGTGGGTCACCCCTTTCCAGTTTACTGTGTGTATGTAGCACTTTTCAGGATGGCCACTTTGCAACAGACTGAAACTTGTGGTTGGGCTTTTGATATTGTATTTTAAAGCAAGCTTTCATTCTTGCTGTCCCCAAAAGGAAACAACTCTTGCTTTTTGTCACATGACAGTTTCTGCTCACCCTTTCTCATCTTCCCTGAAAGCTCTGATCCACTTATTATGCCATATATTTTTCCCAAGCTTAACACACTAATCTGATGCTTTCCATAGCTGGCTCCACAGACTGCCAATTTCTTTGATATAGTATCCGACAAAAAGCAAACATTAAAAATGTATTTATTAAGTGAGTGAATTAAGGAAATGGAGAGGGAGTTTTAGGCTATCTCTCCTGCTGCTACATTATGAAATCTGTCCTAATATTGGAATGAGGTTGTATCATGTTCTCTGTAGAATTGTAGGGAAAATTATGTTCAAGGCCCATTAAGTCAGAATTAGGTAATCAACCACCTAATGGTAAACCATTATTGCGTGCTATTTTGCTGATCGTTGCTGGTATGAATAGTGTTTTGATTGTATATTTATAAGCCCTTCAGCTTCCATGTCCAAATGATAAATTAGAAATGTGTGTTTGCCTTTATTCTGAACTATTTTTATCCTTAATAACCTGTCGTTGCTTTTGTCTTTCTAAGCATAAGAGTAAATCCTCTTTTCCCAAGGGGGCGGAGATTCTAAATTCACATTCTGCAGTCCATTGGACTTCTTCAGGGGTTAGGGGAGACCTCTAGGCATGTCAGAGTCCTTCAAAGATTTGGAAGATGATCCCTGCCCAAATAACTTGCTCCTAGAGTTAGGAGTATTTTAACAACTATTATATTAGTTGAGGAACTACTTTGCAAATTAGACAAATATTACATTTTGGTGAATTCAAAAATGTACTATATATTCATGTCTCTTTGTCTCCTGTAACCTCTAAAGTTTAAACATGCATGCTGACTTACCCACACTGCCTAAGTGTTCATTATCTACTAGTCTGTGCATCCTCAGGGAAATATTTATGCATGTTTCCTTACTGCTATGATTTTCTACCTGGCACACAGCATGTTGCCTTACATTTATATATGTTCGGAATTAATATTCACTGAAGCCATCATAAAACATCTTCAGTGTCACACCATCACCCTTGTATGACATCTACATGACATTGTGACGCCTCTGGAAGAGAAGTAAATCAAATTTTTCCAGTTTATTCTAAAAGAACATTGGCAAATGGGTTGCAGAACCAGAATGTGAAACCCTGTCCCTCTCAGTTTTCTCTTTTGTTCTCTTCCCACCAGCAATCCTATTTTCTACAGTCACAGCTGCTGCCTTTGGCTATTCTGAAACAAAAATTCACTCTTGCAGAAATCTAACTTAGAGAAGCCCCAGAGCCCTTCCATTTTCTGTCCTTCCAGGTGCCCCTCAGCATGCTTGAGCACCGCAACCCTACCCCTTCTCTCTTAGTCTGCCTGCTTGTGCAGTGGGCTTCTCTGCCCTGCTCTGTGTTTCTCCTGGGTAGCTATGAACTAGAACAGGAGAATAACTGCAGAAATGGCCTTCCAGTTTGTCACAAGCACCCAGATAACATGTCCTTACATTCTTCCATCCAGGCAGTGTCACTGGACGTGTAGATTGGCTGATGTTTGTTCCACATAGCACAGAGGTTGAGATGTTGGCATTTGCCTGTAACCCTAGCTACTCAGGAGGCAGAGGAAGGAAAGTCACAGGTTCGGGCTAGTACAGAAAATGTAATGAGTTTTCTTGTCTAAACAAAGGAACAAACAAATGAAAAACCAACCAACCAACCAACGAACCAACTAACCAGCCAACCAGCCAACCAGACAAAACTAAGAAAAGTTAAGAGAAATGTACCTCTTTTGGATTATTTACAAGCAATAACTTTTCACTGGAGAACTTTTATTTTTGTACCAGAGCCAAGAAAGAACAAAATGTTTAATACATAATTTGATTTGAAGTCCCCAAATAAAGAATGGGTTCAGGATTGGATGAGTGGTCATAAAAGATTGCCAACAACAGACATAGATGACACATACATTATTTTTTTTTTTATTGGATTATTTTATTTATTTACATTTCAAATGTTATCCTCTTTCCCGGTTTCCCTTCTGGAAACCCCCTATCCTATCTCCCTCCCCTTGCTTCTATGAGGGTGCTCCCCCACCAACCCACCTACTCCTGCCTCCTTGTCCTGGCATTCTCCTGCAATGAGGCATCGAGCCTTCCACAGGACCAAGGGCCTGTCCTCTCATTGATGTCCAACAGGGCCATCCTCTGCTATATATGCAGCTGGAGCCATGGGTCACTCCATATGTACTCTTTGGTTGGTGGTTTAGTCCCTGGGAGCTCTGGGGGGTCTGTTTGGTTGATATTGTTGTTCTTCCTATGGGGTTGCAAACCCCTTCAGCTCCTGCAGTCTTTTCTCTAACTCCTCAGTTTTCAGAGTAGAAGATAAAGTGTATTTAGTACTTACTCAGAACTGTGCTGACACACTGTAACTGTGTCTCTGTTTCATTGTTAATAGGTAACAACCTCCGGGGCATGTTATAGCTTTATAGCTGGGGGAATAAGTTCTTAACTAAATGCCTTGATATCACATAGCTACTAAATGGTCGAGTTAATTTAGTCCTAGATTCAATATTGAAACAATTCTCTTTTTAACATCAACACATTATTGAGAAAACAAAGAAATGATTGTCAGCATTAAGGTAAAATTGGCAGAATTATTGAGAAGGGAAAAAAGTTCCTCTCCTCTAACAAGAGTTTATTTACTGCTGTGTAAGTAATTTCTTTTTAATGACAAAAGAAAACTGAACAAAAAAAAAATAACAACTTCTCCCTCCTGCTGGGAATGATTTGTCCCTGTAGAAAAAGTGAAATACCAATGTCACATTTTCTCATAATTAGTTAGCTGAGTGAAACCGAAGCTTCAGGGAAGCCTGCCATGTGAGTCTCTGGGGGAACATTATGTTTTAATGCAACATCTGGAAGCTGGAGTCCCACTCCCTGTCAGAAGATAAGCTTGGCAGTGATTGATGGCCCTGTCCTCTGAGTTTCCCCTCCATCTAGGGCCTCACACTTCATCATTTCCATTGCTCCTGGAGTCACCTCCTCCTGCCTGGGCAGCTTCTCCAGCGCTCAGCTCTTGGGTCCTTTGGGCTCTTAGCTTGTTGATTTTCCAAGCCTCTCAGAATGCTGTTCTTACAGCCGCCATCTGCATGAGCTTACAAAAGACATTTTCCAATGAGTGTCTGTCTTGGTACAGAATGGAAAAGAGTCTTTGCTAGTCTATGTATCTGAGGAATTAGTATCCAGAATATATAAAGAACTAAACAACAACAACAACAACAACAACAACAACAACAAGATTTTACAAGAAAGAATGAATTGACCTTTTTTTAAAAAATGGGCCTGGGATCCAAACAGAGAATTTTCAAAGGAATGGTGCACCATAAAAATCATCAATAGACACTTTTAAAAGGACACCAAAAACTATTTGATTCCTCAGCAGCATCTAAGTGGGACACACACACACACACACACACACACACACACACACTCCTGAACATTCATCATTCACGCGTCTCATGTCTGTAGTCATTTTTCTTTTGCCACAGTAAATAGCCAACAAGAATGGCAGTGACCATTCTGGAAAATGTAATGGCCATGGTCACAAACATCATGTCTGTGGGTTGGGATGGACGGTGACTGCACTTTATAGTATCATCAAGTAACACACTCTATGATCTGGTACAAAACTCTTCAGAATATCAAAGTCTATCCCTTGCTATCTCAATTTTATTGGGTTTTTTTTGTTGTTGTTTTGTTTTGTTTTCTATTTTACATTTGTCATTTTCTGTGTGTATGTGCATGTGCACGCATGTGTGCACAGCTGCATGCCACAGTGTGCAAGTGAAGGCCGGAGGACACCTTGCAGGAGTCAGTTCTTTTCCTCTGCTATGTGGTTTCCAGGAGCTGAGTTTCATGTGTCGGGCTGAGACTTAGGCATCTCTACTTGCTGCACCATCTCATCAGTCCTTAGCTCAGTTTCCTCGTCTTTCTTTGTACTTATGACACTGTGAATGAACACAGGGTCTCTGTGCATTCTAGGCAGGTAGCCTACCACTAAGCTGTATTCCTCTTCCTCTTTTGTTGCTTCTTGTTTTACCCATTTGGCCTTGGGTAAAGTCCAAACTGACTCTATAGCCCAGGGAGGCATGGAACTACAGTCCTAGTCTCAGTCTGAATGACTAGGATTCTAGAACTGTGCTGTTAGGTTTGGTCATGTTCTAATAAAAACATGTTTGTATAGTTAGATAGGTAATATGTATAACAAATCTAGCTTCTCACTTCAAATGATAACTAAAGGAACCATTGGTAACCATTTTCCAGTCAAAAATATAAAACATATGTTAGTTGAGAGTTTCAGGTTATCTGCTTTCTGTCTATGCTAGTCTCCCTATCTTTCAGAAGTAATTGCATTTGCCTTTGTGTCAGCCATGTCCTTATTTCCTTATTTTACTACATACATGCATACCCCATATGTGAATGTATGAGTGATTGTACATACATGTGTATGTGTGTACAAAGAGTTTTACCCATTTGAATGAATTTACATAACACGTTTGGAACATAGCCACTCACTAGTACCTCTTGCCAGCTCTTCCTAATGCTCTCTACTGTTTCTGTCCCAACTTTGTTCATATTGTTCTTAATATAATTACTTAATTATCCTGAGTGCTGGTCATAAGTATGTGGGTGTGTGGCCATCCATTGAGGTATGGACAACATAACAGTAGTCGTGTTCCCAAAGTAGAGTGACTCCCCGACTCAGTAGCCATCAGCTGACAGCAGCTCCTCTGCTAAGGGTGAGGATGTTGGACCCTCCCCTATCTGTGATGGTATACTTACTGGCTTGACCTTGTGTAGGTAACTGCAGCGGCTGGGAGTTGTTCTGTGCAACCTCCATGTCATCAGAAAATGATGTTCAAAGCTTTCCCTCCTCAACTCCTTCTGGTGTCCTTGATTGAAAATTCCTCTCATGTTTAAGCCTTTCAGTGGCAATGGCTTAGTTGGGTGGTAGATTGTGCACACCTTCAGCTGTCAAGGTAGAGGGAGAAGCCACTCAACTTGGATGCTCAGCTACAGTGATAAGCGCTTCATTGATCCACCCAGATGATGCTTGAAACGAATGGATTAAAAAAAAAATTGCCAGTCTGGTGGTGGTATGACATTGTGTCTTGCGTTGGAACATATTTGTGTTCTGAATTTACACATGGGTGGAGCGTCGTTTCATGCATTTAAAGACCACTTGTGTTTGTGCATCTATGAAATGGTTCCTTTTGTTATTGGCCCAACTGTTCTTCCTTTGGGTTATCTGTTTCTTAATGGTTCCATAAACATGTTTTTGTGTTACAAATACATTATTCTTCTCTCTGTTATAAATTTTCTTCAGCTTGTGGCTTACATTCTTAGAAACTCCTTTCAGTTCTATCCTGATAACAGATGTTCATGATTTTAATATATTTCAAATTATTAGTATTTTCCTGGAGTTGATATCTTTTGGATGTTTAAAGGGATTTTGTATAAAACAAAGTCCTGTGTTACATTCTAAAAAACCACCTGCATTGTTTATTGATTTTTTTTGTGGTCTGGTAAGAATTAAAGATACAGTTTTGCTTTCTTTTTTATTACTTAATAATTCATATAAGCATTTGATATGTTTTTTTTAATCCATCCCATATCTCTACAACTTCTCCAACGCACCACCATTTTTATCTCTCAAATTCAGCTACTCATCTTAAACTTCGGGGAATCTACTTGGTGCTATCAGTATGCACATGTGCATCCGTTGGCGCCTGAGCAGCCTACTGGGGGAGGGAGTGGTTCATGTAATATAACATCTGTTTTATTTATTATCTACTTCCTTTGCTAGTTTGTGAAGTTCTGTCCTTTTGTATTGTCCTTTTAAATTTTTATTTTAGATATTTTTCCCTGCTTTTTAAAAATAGAATAATTTTTACTAGATGAAGATTTTCTAATTAAGTAGCAACATTACAAGTGGTCATACATACTTTAAATATGTGTGCAAAATAAAAAAAAAAACTATGGAAAATTCAAAGAGCCAACCCACATAAATATAGCATTTGTGAGATGACATACAATTATATAAAGGAGCTAGGGGGTTCAAGGAAACCAGGTGAAACTGGTGCACATAATCAGCGAAGCAGGGCTCTTAGGGGCTCACAGAGACTGAAGCAGCAATCATAGAGTCTGCATGGGTCTACACAAAGTCCTCTGTATATATCTATGGTTGCTTATCATGGAGTTTGTGGGACTCCCAACAGTTGGAGTTGGATTATCTCTGACTCTTTTGCCTGCTCTTGGGACCTCTTTCCGCCTACTGGGACCCCTTATCCAGCCTTGATGAGGTTTGTGCTTGGTCTTATTTTAACTTCTTATGGCATGTTTGGTTGATATCGCTAGGAGGACTTCTCTTTTCTGAAAGAGTGAAGGAGCAGTGGATGTGGAGAGAGGAGAGTAGGGGGCCAGGTAGGAGAAGTAGAAGGAGCAGAGTCTGTGCTTAGGACGTATTATTGGAGAGAAAAATAAAAAAGTTACAGGAACAAAAAGTTATTGACATTATAACAATCAAAGAGCATGGTCTTCATGAAATACTTTTCAACTGATCACAAATAATTATTATTACCATAAACTTCATTTTATTGGATACTTTATACACATGTACTTTATATGTATCATTTTCATCCCTTCATCCACCCATATAACTCCTTCTATATCCCCTCCTACTCTCTCTGAAATTCATAACCTCTTCTTTCTTTAATTGTTAATATATATATATATATATATATATATACATGTATATACATACATATATGCACATGTATATGTGTGTATAAATACACATGTATATACATATGTACACACATGAATATATGTGTGCATATATATATATATATATATATATATATATATATATATATATATATATAAATATATAATAAAACCTGCTGAGTCTATTTTTTTTATATATGTGTGTGTTTAGAACTGACTCCTTAGGGTAGCATAACCTATCACCCTTTGAGAAGACTGATGCTCTTTCTCTGCATCTACTAATCATCAGTAGATACTCATCAAGGAACTCTCAACAAGGGCCTTGTGAGAGTCCTCCCATCAGTGCTGGCATGTCAGTTAGTACTGTGTTATATGTGTCTTGTTTAGGTAAATATATGGTTGAGATTTTATGGGTGCAGAAGGCATTACATCTCACTACACAAGGCTTGGTCCTCTGGCTCTTACAATCCTTCTGTCCCTTCTGAGATCTTCCCTTAGCCTTAGGGGCTGTGTTGTAGAAATATCAACTGGGGTTGAGCATTGCATGGTCAATTATCTTCTCCATTTTGAATACTTGTGGGTTTATTATAATGGTCTCCATCTGTTGCAGAGAGAAGTTTCTTTGACAAGGAGTAAAGGCTAAAACCAACTGCTGTGGGTATAAGGACAAATATTTAGAATGCATTTAGAAATTATCCTAGTTTGGGAACATTGTAGTAGTAGGTTTTCCTCTAGGGTCCACCATCTCTCCAGCCACAGGTAGTTGGTTCTGTTTACAGTACCAGACCTGAATTTCTTCCTGTTTAGCAGATTTTACATCTAATTTAGATCGCTGTTGGTTAGTCACAAGAAAAAAAAAGTCAATATTATAATAGATTTTCTCATATGTTTTAGTGATCAATACGAGTGATCAATACGTCTGTTACTTTAAAAAGATTTATATTATGTTTATAAGTATTTTGTCTTTATGTGGTTATGTGCGCGACATGCATGTCCAGGGCCTATCAAAGGACCACTGAGAGCTTCTGATCCTGTAGAACTGGAGTTCTAGATGGTTGTCAGTTGCCAGGTGGGTGCTGGGAACTGAACCTAGATCTTCTGCAAGAAATGGATACACTCCTATCTCCTCAGCCATCCCTTCAACACAGCATGACTGTTCTTACACCAAACCCACATTGTTTTAATTGTTTTGACAGTGGTCTAGATCTTAATGTTTGATAGAGGATAAACTCACATTTGTTCTTCTTCAGAGTATCTTAGTCATAAGGGCCTTTTTGTTTAAATAAAAATTAAAAGCAGTTTGTCATATTAAAATTCATGAATATTATTATTCAATAGTATTAAATTTTTATGAGTGGTTTGGAGAGCTGGCTTGGCTCAGTAGTTAAGATTGAGTTCTGCTCAATTCCACAGGACCTGGGATAGGATCCAAAGCCCACATCATATGGCTTACACTACATGCAACTTCAGTTTCGGGAGATCCAGATCATCTTCTGGTTTTCACAGTCACCTGCACACAAGTCACACACAAACAAGCCATACACACAAATAAAAAGAATCTTCAACTTTTTATAACCATTCCATGAGTTCAGAAGGCAATATGGACAATATTAATGTATTTATGGCAAAAAGCTTTCAATTGCACGTTGTAGCTCTTGGCATTTAAGTGGGTATCAGCAGTATTTTATATTCCCATCATCTTCTGTTCAGCGTAGTCCTACTTCCTTTATACCACTAATGATACTCCATGTGTTGTGATGTTAAAGTTATACCGTCTAAGTGTTCTTTGCTGTCATACAACAATGCAGTTGACTCTTAAAAGCTTGTCTCTGTATCAAGACTCTTATTAACCTTTAACTGTGTAAACTATATCAAGGGCCTTACTATGGGAAGAGACTTCTGTATAGGTAGCGTTGTTTAACAATGAAGAGAACTTCACTTTGTTCTCACCTCTCATGCTTTGCATGGACTTTTCCGTTCCTCTCTACACTGGTGCAGAACTGAATAGCTGTCCATATGGTTAGCACCATTGCTTATCTCCTCCTGATAGCAAGATGACTGTCATCTATAATTTTTATCAAATCGATACTTTCTTCCACCATGACCCCAGTGTAGGGGCTGTCATTTGTTTACAGATATTTTAAGTCTATTTTTCATTTGTATTTTCAAATTTAAGATAAAATAATTGTCATTCTGTGTTTTTTATCATGTTTTTATCCTTTACTTGTTAACATACTTCATCTCAATTACTGAATTTTCCAGCAGAAACCAGTATCATATTTATGAGATGAGCTCAAGTTGATTATTATATTAATCCCCTTTATATACAGCTAGGTTTCATTTGTCAATACTTTATTAAGATTCTGACACCTGTGTTCATGGATATGACTGACCCTTTCATTTCTTTTCTATTTTTATTTACTAGTGAATATATGCTGATATTTACTCCATCAAATGAATGAAAAAAATTTCATACTTCACCCAACCCTTGAACCGTTTGTTTCTGGAATAATCTTACATGTCCTCCTAGTTGTATACTATAAAATTAAGACATGAACCTACTGATTGGCACAGTTAATGAGGATTAGAACATGGATTTAGACTCAAGATCCAAGACCTATTTTGCATCAAGCCTCTGTTCAGCATCTCAGTAGCATGTCATCTTGCTTGAATTTATATCATCTTGATTCTGTTTCTATAACTGACACAATATAGTTTACCTTTGGTAGGAACTAATCTTTAAGGATGAAGACCTGCTCATTTTCATATAACTTGGCATTGAAGAAAATCCATTTCTCCCATCTTCATACTTAGGGAAACAGGAGCCCATCTCCTGCCAGTAGCCCTCAGGATTGTTGACATGTAGGTTTTCCTTCGGGAACTGGCACGATCAAGGAGACAGCTTCATGACTAGAAGAATGGAAGGTGTTTTCCCCTTTCCCGTGGCTAGTAAAATGTGGTGACTTGAGACACAGATAGAACAATCTACAGTCTTTAACTGACTGCTAGGAATTGCTTACAATATTGGCCTCCACCGTATGCTACTTTGCAGTGACTTTGGGCTAGCTAACGCTAAGTCACTAGAGGATATTTTCCCCCATATCCATTACCCTTTAATCCCCTGTTGGTTTTCTAATTAGATTCAGACTTTTTTAGAGCTTGTATTTAGGGCTGATCCCAGTTTAGTTTCTGTTGCTTTCATGAGTAATTTCTATGCCTTTGCTTACAGACGCCCTCTGGATCCCAATCCCCTCAGGTTCATTCAGCCACATAGCTCCCATCACTTCCTACTGTCCCCCTGGCAGACCACCTTCTTTGTCTTTTATTCTACACCCTCCTCTGTACTTATTAATTCCTGTGTGCTGGAGCCACCTCCAGGAGCCGGAGGACAAACAAGGATGGATTTATCTGACAGCTTAAATGCTTGGGCTTTCTCCTTCCTTATTCTTTTTACTGATTTAAAAAAAATGTTTTCCTTTAAAAAATATTTTCTCTTGAGCAGTGTGGCTCTTATTTGACTCTAAGCCCCATGAATAGAGACATTGCCCTGTTCTCTGCAATGCCCTGGCACAGAACTGAGTTCCTCTATTCAAGCTTTACCGTTAAGTTTGCTACACTCCATGGTGTTGGCAAACAGAAACTTCCAGGGCACATCTTTGAATCCCACTGCAGCCTCATTAATGCTGTTGTTCTCTGTGGTAGAAGACAGGTCAGCTCTGGTCCTTTTCCAAAGAGGTTCAGTTACTAATGTACTGAGAAGATGGCCTTTTTGCAGTAGTTTCAATGGGGGCGCTCCCCAAAGACTGTGTGAAAAAGGGAGAAATAGAAACGACAGCACACCCACCCAGATTGATCTTCTTTCCCAAATCCCTGGAAAATAGATTAACCATTGCTGCTTGAAAATAAAGCCAGGGAATGAAACAGCTCCCCGCCCCCCTGGGGTTCCCAAAATCTGGTTTATGTTATTTTGTATGTGCTCTGACCCTACTGTGCTCTCCCTGACCCCTTGATTGTAAACATATGATCCTTTTGATCCTTTTGGTTTCTTTGGAGTGCTTTGTTGGTGATAATTATCTAACTCTCTGTGAAGGCTGGCTTGTTGGGTATGCTGTGGGAAGGGAGACTTCTAAGACTGTTTCACAACAGTGCTGTAGCTTGCCTCCTGCCTCAGAGAGGAGGTTAAATGAATGATTTGAAAATACTGAAAAATAATCAAGTGGTAAGAAAATGGAGGGTTTGGGACGGCAAAGTTAACCTCCTGGATTATGTTAAAACGGAAGGACAGGATCAAGGCCATCAAATGAAGTGACCTGTCTGGCAACCAATAGTTAATAGAGAATGTATTCCCATAGAAAAGTGAATCTGGCTTTTCAAAAGGAAATGTGGTTGCTCTGAGCCTTGGATACAGAAATGGAGAGTTAAAATGTGGGTTGTTTTTTTTGTTGTTGTTGTTTTGTTTTGTTTTTGTTTTTTATTGAAGCTAACTGTATTTACTTAAGATTTTATTCTATGAAAACATGTGATTTGATATATTAATACCCAGTATAGTCATGATGCTAGGTGGGCATAATGGCAGTTGTTATCATGTGATCCTCACATGAAGGTAATTGGCATTCCATCACTGTTCTTCATTGTAATTGAAATCCTAATACTCCACGAAAACTCCAGTGTGCTCTACCTAGAGTTGATCTACTGATTCCTTGTGCAAGGGCTAGTTTTCAAGGATCATTATGACAATCAGTTGCAACATATTAGGATGTATAATACTTATCCAATCAGCTCCTGATAGACCATTCTTACATGTGTCACTTTGGCCCATATGCTCTGTTACTTTTCAAGCCTTTGTTTTATTTTGATACAGGGTTTCATGTAGCCTAGGCTACCTTTGATAGCTAAGGAGGACCTTATACTTAAAAGCTTCCTGCTTCTACCTCTAAAGTGCAGGTGTTAAATGTATGTACCACCACATCCAGCCATGAAAGTACTGTGGTTCTTTCGTTGTTTTGTTGTTTGTTTTTGTTTTTGTTGTTTGTTTTTGTTTTTGTTGTTTGTTTTTGTTTTTGTTTTTTAATCAGTCTATATTTTTGCTTGCCTATGTAACCTGTTGCAACTATTTAGGCTTGAACTGTTTTGCTTAGATGTAAATTCATCTGTTCAGGCCTGATACAAAATCATAATGTCAACTACATGTTTCTTGAATGGTTTTCCACAATGTTCCATGTAAATACTCTGGGTAGGTTTGTGTGCTCTGTATTTTAGGATATTCTTTTCTTATTATCCTGAAGCACCCACTGACCAGCCAGTGTCACTGCATATACTCCTTGTATGAAGTAATAGCAGTTCATCATTATGTCTCTTCTTTACCTCCGACAGGCAATATGATTCTCCACATTTCCCCATACAAGAGGCAGAACACTGGTTTTTGGAAACTTCTTGAACCAGTCATGAAAGTGTCTGTTTAGGAAGACCTGCTATTGTCACTTAATGATATTATGGTGGTATTTCCAACCAGCCAAAGGTTTTTGTAGAATATTAACTTGCTAGAGAGCCAGGTTTTCTAATAAGCCTCTCCAATCTTGGATATATACCCTGGCTTTATTCCAAATTAGCAACATGACCTCAATTGTGGTGCTGAGTGATGCTGTCTTTGACACTGAGAAGATAATAATCATACATATATCTGATAGGCTTAGTGAGACTTAGTTTAGGTAATAAAGGTGAAGCTTCTAAATCTAGGCCTAACAAATAAAAGGCTTACACATATCAAAAGAAGTAAATAGAAAAGTTCAAGAAAGAACATCAATATTCAATAGCCAAATTGGAATACACTCTAGTAAGTATAGCTTCCATGTCCTATTTACATGGGCTTTCAACATTAATTAGCAAAACCTGTTATTTTACATATGTGCCAGGACTAGAGTTTTACCCAAGGTGACAGCCCAATAGGCAGAGGATGACTTCTGTCGTTGTAAGTTAGGCCCTTGAGATTGGTTGGCAAGGCTGACCAGGGTGAATAACATGGTCTGGAGAGAGAAGAGCCCTCCTCAGACTTAGCAAATCATTCATCCTTGTCCTTGATTCTTCCATAGATCAGGCTGTGTTGGCTGCCTTGAAAGTTCTCTTTGGCTCTGTGTTATTTGTTTGTCTCTAAAAATATCAGTGATGTAACATGGTGTGGGGAAAAAAATGCCTACACTTTTGAAGAAGTGTTGTGCAAACACCTGTGTGGTGACCTCGAAGCCATGCCTGTGGATTTCTGCATACAAGTACCAGGCTGATGCCCATGTTGATGATGGCAAGGCACGTTGCCACAACAACACGTCCACATGCAGAGGCAAACCAATTTTGCCAGTGTGCCAGCTCTAGGGAGACTCCACACTGGACACTTCCTCCCAAAGGTTGACAATACCCAGTGCTTCTCTTGACAAAACAAAGCCTGTTCGTTTTTAATAGGAGAGTCCGTACTCAAATAGAGTCTGCTCACTTCTCGCCAGGTGACAGGCATTTCTGTTACCTCTCACCCTAGCAAGTGAAGGCCGGTTTTGGCCATTGTTGTATCAGAGTGTACAAAGGACCTTAAACAATCAGCGTCTCTGTGACTGCTCCTGCTGTTTCTGGTGTCTCTCCAATCACCATAGCTTCCTTAACTCACACCATAGCCTTCTCATCCACAGAAAGGCAGTGCCTCCCACAGTGCTACTCTTCCTCATCATTCTGATTAACCAGGCTCCTCTCAGACACATATTTTTAAATCTATGTTGTTATTTATTTATTTATTTATTTATTACTTTCAGAAAGGTGGTAGCCTTGACCAAGATTCTATTATGAAAATGAAGGTCCTGGAAGCTCCACATGGTGGTGATGGGTGGGAGAAGTGACCCTGGGCTTTGGCATCTTGCTGGGTTTGGTTAAGTGTTCTCTCTGCATCTCTTGGATGCTGTTTTCCTAGCTCTCCAGCCCTGTTTCAGGCACCCCACTTTACCAGGTGATGGTATATATCACCTCTCCCCCCACCCCCCAAGCTTCTTGGCTAGCTGCTCTTCTGTTATCTTTTTTTTTCCTTAGAGAAAACTTTTCCTTTCTGAACAACTTCTTAGTCCCCCATGCAACTCCATTCTACATGCCTGTCTATTTAATGGTCTCTGGACACACTTGGGAATCCTGGGGTTAACTTTTCTTTCTGAAGGGTCTTTCAAGTCCTGTGAAGAATGAAGGTCCAGTCTTTATTTCACCTAAGGACAACTAGGCCATAAAACCCCAGGCCTTCATGAGTGTCACTGACAGTTTCCTGCTGCAGTCAAGTCTAGCTGATGTATGTCTGCTGAGCTTGCTCAGAACTCACCATTTGTCTCACTGCTCTTGCTCCTCAGGCGTAATGTTGCTTAGTCCACTTGGTAGGAGATGATGAGCGTTAACAATTCCTTTTATTTTATTTTATTTTATTTTATTTTATTTCTTTTTTACTTTTTTCAAATTAGATATCCTAAATCTTTTTGTTCTTCTGGTGATTATGTGTCAATGTGCTTACGTGAGGGGGAAAATAAAAAATATTTTATTTTTGTAAATAAATAAAATAAAATATATAAATAAACAAAATAAAAATATTTTTAAAATAAAAAAATGTATAGCAATTGCAAGCGCACATAGCCTCCTTTGTCTTTACACTACTGTTTCTCAAAATCTGCATTTTCCCGTACACATTTAGCTAACATCTGTTTCTGAAAGTAACTTTCGCTGAATTTACTCCTCTTGCTTTCACCTCTGTTCCAGTAAGGAAGGTTTTAGCTAATACTATTTTTATTATTGTTAAAAGTGCCTCATATTAGAGAGTGTCCAGTTGTGTTAGGAACTGATAAGGTGCTTAATGCACAGCCTGATAGCCATTTGACCCATAAACTTATAATCTTCCAGGACTCTAGAACACACTCTTCCTTGAATCCTGGCCTTAAACCCCATTTCCCCTGCAGCGCTGCTGCATGGCCAAAGCCAATAACCGTCCGTCCTCTTCAGGCTCCATCAGCAGTTAGTTCCGAATGCACTGTGCGTGTACGGTCTCTCAACTTGAATTCCTTTTAGAGGTCCTGAAGGGTGGTGTTAAAATAGATCAAATAAACTCAAGGAGGCCGGTCACAGAAGACACGCCAGCCTGAGAGAAGGGAAGAAGCCAAAGTTACAGGTCTACTTACAGACTCCATAAACATCAAGAGGAGCCCTGGGTCAGCACAGCCTGCCCTGCAGTGGACCACCTTCCTCTCCTTGAGGCTGAGTGGGTGGGTCAGCACAGCCTGCCTTGCAGTGGACCACCTTCCTCTCCTTGAGGCTGAGCAGGGCTTTCCTTGCACTCTCAGGATCATGGCTTTCTCATCCAAATGACTGAGAATAGAAAATAAACAAAGTGAGTCAATTTAAATTAAATTCCTTCAACATTATGGGGAGGGATACAGGAACCTCAAAGAATACTGACATTCCTTTTCCATATCTTATTCAAATCAGTTTGCAATATGCTAAGCATCTTAATTTGCATTACTTCATTCAAATGTTAAGAAAGAAAATGGAGTGTTATTGTCTACTGTAATGTCTTGGGGTTCATTACTTTAGTAAGGTATTATAATCAGATTAAGTCCTTTACAAATACAAAAAAAGAAAGAAAAGAAAAGAAAAGAAAAGAAAAGAAAAGAAAAGAAAAGAAAAGAAAAGAAAAGAAAACCACCTCAGTGTCTCTACATGCTTAATATTTACTGAGAAGAATAGTTAACAGGACTCTGTGGTATCAATGCCATGGGTGAGTGTTCTCTTCAGGTTCAGGGCATGATATTGGATGGTGGCACAGTACAAAAGAATGTAGTGACTACCACACCCGGGCATGATGCCATTAATTTAGCACTAGAAACAGTGTTCAATGCTCATGCTACTTGAGCTGTAGAGGTCAGACAGAGGGTCTTTTCAGGAGTCCTGCTGATCCCTCTTGTGATCACTGTGACATATTTTACACGGCTGACTGAAGCCAACACACTCTGAGAAATGAAGGGTTTGTGCTCCCTCCACCTAGGGTTGATTGTTCTGAATTCAGTGCTCAAAGCAAATGATTTAACCTATGACCTGGGAGTTAATGTGGATCCTTACTACCTGTGTTCTAACAAAGCAACATGCATCATGTCGGTATGGCATCTGGTTTGACTCCTAATATTGATTTTTCTGGACTTGAAATCTTTGCATGCACCATATAAGCACAATTATATTTCCAAGGGATATGAAACATCTCTGTGACTCAGAAATTGACTTGCAGGTAAAACAGATGCCAGTGGAGGAGACTGACGCCCTCCCTCCCTCCTTCCCTCCCTCCCTCCCTCCCTCCCTCCCTCCCTCCCTCCCTTGTTTTCTTTTCCTTTGTGGTACTAGGGATCAAACCCAGGGCTTTGACCATGTTAAGCTTTCACACTAACACTGAATTAAATCGCCAGTCCTGGTAGGCCTCTCTTTTCCTCCTTACAACATCTTCCAAAGTCCCTAGTTAATAACTAAGAGAAGTGTTAGGCAGGTGGACCACTGGCTATAGGGCCAATCACATACACTCAGTACTTTACTAATCTCTCATAGCATGAGGTTTTCAGAGAAAGGGAGATCATCAAACTAAGGGGATATAAAAGTGAATTCTCCATACCTTTAACTGCAGTGCTGGAATATAAGCACACAAAACAACACTTTCCCAACAACAACCAAATGAGATGCTGCTGGGAAACATCTGGTTGTTTCACTGTTTACAGCCAGTTCTAGTGGTGAAAAAAAAAGAGTGGATGGACTTCTGAATAAGGCACATTCTGCTCCCCTGGCAGTAAGGTAGAGGTTTTCTGCTGGAGGGAACACGAGATGGCTGCATCTCAATTTTTCTCCAAACAGAAAACTTCTTTCATTCTACTAGGAGGAGCCTTACAGCAGATGGAAAGAACCCATATATATCCCGACATGCAATTATCAGGAGCTAATTGAATGTGAGGGTTAATTCTATTAGAGGGAAATGAAGCCTGTGTATGTTTCCCATATATGGCTATACACTCTGCAGTAAAGATGGCACATGTTTGGATATAAGACCCCTGAAGTATTAGATGCTGCTACTGTTTAGTACATATAGTGATGGTGACAATGAGTGACCCTAAGTGTGTGCTCTATATCTTTCAGAGAGCATTTCTACAAGACACACTGGTAATGTACCACAAGGATCAAACCAGAGGTTATCAACCTAGGGGTAGTGACTCCTTGGAGTTGAACAACTCTTTCATAGGGGCCACCTAAGCCCATCAGAAAACATAGATATTTACATTATGATTCAGAACAGTAACAAATTACAGTTATTAAGTAGCAACAAAAATAACTATGGTTAGGGGTCACCAAGACTATATTAAAAGGTCACAGCATCAGAAGCTTGAGAACCACTGGGCTATACTATAATGGAAGGAAATTGTGCTGGAGGAAGAAGGAAGAAAATCAGAGAAGTCCTGCCTTATGTCTGGGGATTAAGAAGACACTAGGGGGCCAGTCAATATATTGAACTGTATTTTTAATTCAACAAACAAGCACAAGAATAATTTATTCTGCCTAAAGTTGGGGAAAAAATTAAGAAAAGTTAAGGTATAGGTTAAGGGCTCAATTCCTTTTGTGTCAATGGAAACACTGAATGATTGACAAATTCAAGACAAATGCTATGCTCACACTGGACCAAATATGATCGCAAGTACACTTCGCACTGTCCCAATAATTAATAAGCATGACATCATGCTTAGACAATAAGAAGTTTGTACCATCATCTTCTACAAATCCACTTCCCCAGAGAGAGTCTTCACATAGATTTCCCTATATTTGCTTGATTACAAACACTCTGTCCAGTTTTTCTGTTTGCAAGCAGCCAGCCACGATACATGAGCAACAAACTGTGAAAGCTTAGCTTGCAGAGATGGGATTTAGTATAATCATCAAACACAGCAAAGGTAATCTAACACACGCTTAATGGTATGGACAGCCACTGTGAATTATGCTAATTAGGCATAAATGGGAAGCAGCTCAGGAAAGTGATTGCAATTAATATTATTTTACATAGGCAGACTGAACAAGTCCACGATGGGGCGAGGAAAAGAAGTCAGATTTTTCTAAAGACTTCTGCATTTAGCCTGCGCCTAATGGGAATGTCTGTCAATCAGAGCAGGGTGTGAGGCAAGTTATTTTTATAATAAAAGCTAAAGTACAGGGGTTGCATTGAAAAAAAGCTGATCTTTTGAAGCAGATTCTTTTTTGTTTTTGTTTGTGCATTTGTTTGTTTGCTTTTTTTTAAAGATTTATTTTATTATATGTAAATACACTGTAGCTGTCTTCAGACACTCCAGAAGAGGGCACCAGATCTCATTACGGATGGTTGTGAGCCACCATGTGGATGCTGGGATTTGAACTTATCACCTTTGGAAGAGCAGTCGGGTGCTCTTACCCGCTGAGCCATCTCACCAGCCCTGTTTGTTTGCTTTTTACAATAATGCTCAAGTTTGTATCATCTACTATTGCACAGCAAGGTGAGCTCAGATCATCATGGTTAAATTGTTCATTTGGCAATATATATATATATATATATATATATATATATATATATATATATAGAAAGAGAGAGAGAGAGAGAGGAGTTTTTTGTTTGTTTGTTTATTTGTTTGTTTGTTTTCAGCTTTTCAAGACATGGTTTCTCTGTATAGCCCTGGCTGTCCTGGAACTCACTGTGTAGATCAGGCTGGCCTCGAACTCAGAAATTCGCCTGCCTCTGCCTCCCGAGTGCTGGGATTAAAGGCATGCACCACCACCCCGCTGGAAAGAGAGGTTTTTAAGAGCAAGTTTGTCTCTGCTCTACTGAATGCTCAACATCCCACTATCATTATGAGCACATACATGGCTGTGACTTGGAGCTGGCTTTATTGGAGCCATCTATACTCTCACTTGCCTTCCCATGGACTGTTCCAGCTTCCTCGGGAAGTGGTGGCTGGATCTAAACGCCACCATGGCTGGGAACCCAGGCAAAGCTAATCATCTTCATGTGGGGGTCATGAACCATTCCTCTAACTGAAGTCCTGGTTTATCCATATCCAGGGAGGGAAGACACAAGTTCACTGGCCTTAGTCACACTGCAAAATGAGTGTACCAGAGAAGGTGATGCTAAGACAGCCTGGCAAACGCAAGCTTTACCTCACAAACTGGAATTGCGATGAGCTTTGAGTTGGTGTGCAGATTTTGACTTTTAGTATTGAGAAATGATCTGACCACCATTGTTTATTGCCCATGTGGGAACATATCGCACATCTTATGTCATGTGTTTTATCATGCATATCTCCACAGAAATAAAATGTAATAGAGTGAGAAATGTATACTTGAAAGGATACCTTTTGGAGAGGGCAAAGAAAGGCATTCAGAATTGACAGATTTACTTTTCAGAAATAGTATTGCAATATTTCTCTTCCTACACATCCTATACACCCATCGTGCAGTGTGGCTTTTGACTCTTCCTGGTGAGATATGGAGTTCTTATCACCCTTCTCTTGAATATGGGTCTAGCAGAATTTCAATGAGAATGGTTCATGACTCTCTATGTATGGAGAGCATGTTTCCAAGGGCTGACAACCATGGTGGCTTTTAGAATCAGCTACCATTTTCCAAGGAAGCTAAACAGCCCCTGTAAAGCTAAGTAAGGTGGACTGAGGTTCCAATAAAACCAGTTCCCAACTCACAGCCATGTGTGTGGTCATGCTGATGGCGGGCAGCTCAGCATCCAGTGGAGCAGAGACAAACTTATTCTCAGAAAACCTCTCTATCCAAAGCATATGGTGTTAGCCAAATACAGAATTGTGTCTTCCACCATAATGGTGGGAATTCACTTCGCTGTGAAACAGTAAGTGAAACAGACCTATGTCTTATTGTAAGAAAAACCAGGAATCTGTTTCAAAAGATCAGCTTTTTTCAATGCAACCCCGGTACTTTAGGTTTTATTATAAAAATAGCTTGCCTCACACCCTGCTCTGATTGACAGACATTCCCTTTAGGCGCAGGCTAAATGCAGAAGTCTTTAGAAAAATCTGACTTCTTTTCCTCGCCCCATCGTGGACTTGTTCAGTCTGCCTATGTAAAATAATATTAATTGCAATCACTTTCCTGAGCTGCTTCTCATTTATGCCTAATTAGCATAATTCACAGTGGCTGTCCATACCATTAAGCGTGTGTTAGATTACCTTTGCTGTGTTTGATGATTATACTAAATCCCATCTCTGCAAGCTAAGCTTTCACAGTTCGTTGCTCATGTATCATGGCTGGCTGCTTGCAAACAGAAAAACTGGACAGAGTGTTTCTCGATACAGGAAAAGCTCTATGGAGAAATCTCTCTAGAGACGTAGACTCCTGGTGCCGACTAAAAAAATGGAAAGCCTTGAAAATGTACCTCACCAGGTTGAACAAACCCTGAGCCTAACCTTTATGTTGGGTCTGTTTGTCATTTAGTGTTTCCCTTTATAGAAATAGACATTGAGCTTAAAACACCATATTATCTTTACTGTTTAACAGTTCTTTTGTTTTAATTTGGTGGTATCACAGTCTAAGTACAAGAAACCAACCAGATCATTATGGTGAAAAGCACTTGACCTTAGGAGAGAGAAGGGCAGAAAATAACCGAAGCGAAACTCATCTGAACCTTTGATCTTTTGCTCACAGCTGTGTGGCGTGAGGGACGTCACTTCGTGTCCTAAGCTCTTTGTTTTACATCTGTGAAGTCAGAGTTAGATTACAAAGTCAGGTAGAGGATATGGGAAGTGTCTACCGACTAGGAAGTTGGGAATCCTTGCTCTAAACAGGAAAATGTTAGCTTAAAAAGTAGAACTTTCCAATTCTGTGATTATGTCTCGGTCAGTCAGCTAACTTTTCTCTGAGATTTCCACAGTCATTCTTTGTTCACACTTTTTTCCTTTCAGTCTTTTTCTACAACCCTTTTAAGCATCTGAGCAGTTGTTACCATGAGGAAATGGGAATGAGCCAGGTAATTGTATGTGACATTGAAAACTGAACAATCGGGCATTACATATGAGTCTTTTTAAAGTCTTCGTGCATGGAGGGCTTCGCTCTTGTTTCATATGTCATATAAAGTTCTTTTGTCTGGTTTATTAAGAACTGTATCATAAGTTGGGAGATGGCTCAGAAGTTGAGAATATTTGCTGTTTTTCCAAAAGAACCAGGTTTTGTTTCCAGCACCTAGGTTGGTGATTCATAGCCACTTGTAATTCCAGTGATGGGGCACCTAATGTTCTCTTCTGGTCTATGCACCGTGCTCATGTGAACCTATCAACACACACACACACACACACACACACACACACACACACACACACACACACACCACACAAGTAAAAATATAAAAGAATTACAAGGATATTATATATGTGCCTTTGCCACATTGTTTATACTTTTTCTTTTTATTCTTGTTGACATAACAGGATTCACATCTTAAACTTTCCTTTCGGAAGTAACCATACACCAAATTCTTGGGTTATAATTGTCCTTTATCTAAGATGTTTTCCTCAGTGTCCAGGTTGAAAAATAATAGTAAGCCACTGTATTCTATGAATTAGATTCTCTGACCCTAAGTTTATTTCTGTTGTAGCTTCCTTCTGTTGCTGTGGTAAAATACTTTGAGCAAAAGCAGCGGATTCAACTTATAACACATAAAAATGTTTTCCACTCCTTTACTATCTTACTATGTACGTTTATACAATTTATTTTTTACAGGAAACTTGATCATCTACTCAGTAGCCTTTGTGATGTGTTAAAAATTGAATCCACCTTTGCCTCTGGAAATTTGAGGCATTCATTTTATTATGAAGGATCTTTCTGAAAACTAAAAAGAAAACAGAATTCAAGAAATAAAAAATAATGGTGCAATCATAGCAGCTCATTATTTTGTTTTTAAACTTGATCTTCCACAAGGTTATTGCCTAGAGTTGAATATTAATGGTCTTGAGCTGTCTTTGTGCAGAAGAGATCTTAAGCAACAGTGTTCATAAGGAAGGACATTAATCAGGAGAGAGAAGGGAGCCTTGTTTCTAATAATGTTTGCATAATAGCTACCCTTGGGTATGTTACTTGGCTTAAAAATAAATATCCATGATTTCTGTATCCACCACAATGAGAATTATTTGTGGTTATAATTCTGTTATACAATTTTCTATATATTTATGGGGTTATGAAACTGAGAAGCTGCAGGAAACTTGCAGAAACAAATAGCATTGCTCAGGAATGATGTAGGGTAGAAGTTGTAGAAGTTGAAAGGGATTCTACTTGGAGGATTGGTGGCAAAGGACCTAATAGCAATTCGTAACTGATTTCAGAAGGGAAGTTGGGCCTGCTGAAGGACGTTCAGAGTCTCCCCTGATCTGATTTTAACTCTCCAGTTGCTCTTTACCCCTGTAAAAAGCAAGACATGAGTCTAACCTTGACTTACAGCCACTTGCTTCAGTGGGCTGTGAAGCTACAGAACGGTGATGTTTGGGTGCTCTCCACACAGAACTCTTTGCAGCCTCCCTCAAGCACTGTGTTTACAAGTTCCATGCTTTCTTTCAGATTCTTCCCTCATCTTACAAGACCTTCCCAAACCTTCCTTGCCGGTTAATTCTACTTAGCAGGCATAGGTTGGTTTAAATGCCCCATCCTCCACAAAACCTTCTTTGACTGTACTACTAGCCATAGGTCTTTACATGGGCTGTGCCCTGGTTTTTTTTTTTTTTTTTTTTTTCTGTTTCCTTGATTTATTGTGTGCATGTGCCAAGTTTGATTTTCATAAATGTTTTAAATAATGACCTCATCTCCTTGCAGATTTCTCCACATCCTCCCACTTTTTATGAGCACTTTCATTTGTTCCATACTGAACAAATTCCATATGGTCTTGAACGCATAAGCCATGCTGCTGTTTGATCTTCTGAGTGGGTTCTACAAGACTGTGTGAACAGTTCGTTCTTGCGCTTTCATTTGCCTTATTTCTTGTCAAGATGGTCCGTGCAGCCAAGGGAACATTCTATAGTGTAACAATCCGAACCTATCTGTTTCTCCAAAATGAAATTGCTAACCATTTTTCCCATCCCCTCCTCTTTGTGATCTGTTAAACAGTTTCTGTCCCGAAGGAAAATAACTCCTCATGGCTCCTTGATCTGTCCTTCACATCTAAATATGTTGTTTTAGCAAAGCTGCACATGTCCAGCTCCCCTTGACAAGGGAAGTTGTCAAGTGAAGGCCAAGATTACCCTCAACAGACATTGACTTCTGAATGATCAGTGTGTGTGTGTGTGTGTGTGTGTGTGTGTGTGTGTGTGTGTGTGTGTGTGTGTGTGTGTGTGTGTGTGTGTGTGTGTGTNCACTGACATGTCCTCCTGCTTTTTTCATTTGGCTCTATGAGCTGATAGCCTCTGTGTTTTGCAGAGGGAGACTGGGTTCATTACAGATGCTTCAAAACCAAGTGCACATTGCTTATAGCTTCTTAGAGAAGGGAATGCCCCCCTTTTCTGTTCTACATAGACCCCCTCCTTCTTCTTGCCTCCTCCTTCCTCCCATGTTTAAGCAGCCATACTCTTCTCTGCAGGTGTTCAAGGCTTCTGGTTAATAGATGGTGCTCAGCCCTGCAACACTAACTCTATACTGGACTCTATATCAGGACTCTCAAATGTGCAGCAGGAAGCCTTGAGAGTCAAGGGGCAGCTGGGAACTCCCTCCCTCCCTCCCTCCCTCCCACTTTTTCTTCCATGTTGGCTCTTTGTATGTATTTTCTGTACATTTGTCTGTGTCTCTCTCCCTCCCCTCTTCCCTCTCTCCTTCCCTCTCCCCTTATACTGTTTCTCTCTCCCTCCTTCCCTCTCTCCTTCCTTCCCATTCTCTCCCTCTCCCTCCCTGTCTCTCTCTCTCTCTCTCTCTCTGTGTGTGTGTGTGTGTGTGTGTGTGTGTGTGTGTATTGTGTCCAGAGGTCAACCTCAAATTTGGTTCTTTAGGAACTGTGCACCCAGTTTTTGAGACAGGATACTTCACTGGGTCCTGGGGCTTCCAGGGTAGGGTAGGCTCGCAGGGTGGGATCCAGGAGTCTGCTTGTCTCCCCTCCCTTGCACTAGAATCCCATGCTCAGGCCAACATGTCTGACTTTTGTGGCTCTTTCTGATCAGGCTCCATTCCTCACGCTTGCACTTTCACAGGTGAACTGCAGTTCCAGCTCTGGGCTCCTTCTATCTTTGATCTGTGTTCTTACACTTTAATTTAATCGAGTTGAAGCATTACTCAAATAATAGTAAAATAGTCCTTTGCAAAATAAAACTTAAACATTTTATTCTCTAAAGAGTTGTGATTTGAAAGGCTGAGTCCATTGTCTGGATAGTTTCCAAATTGGCACATCTCCTTTTCTAAAGGCATCACTTCTACAACAACGCAGGGAGCTCCCTTTAGGAACCACGATTGTCCTTAGATTGCTTCTGTCATTTAACATGTTTTTTTTGGGGGGAGGGGGTTCCAGACAGGGTTTCTCTGTATAGCCCTGGCTGTCCTGGAACTCCCTCTGTAGACCAGGCTGGCCTGGAACTCAGAAATTCCCCTGCCTCTGCCTCCCGAGTGCTGGGATTAAAGGTGTGCGCCACCACCTCCCGGCAACATGTTTTATTTTTATTTTTTGTTGTTGTTGTTGTTGTTGTTTAATTTTCTTATTAATTTTCTATATACTACATGCATAATCCATTAGAAACTTTAATTTTCTCTTTTTAAGTAACTTAGGTTACACGAGAATATTAGTCTTATTTCCATCATGGGCACCTATTAATTTAGGGCCAGGCATGTGATTATCCTCCACAGAACACAACTGAAGTACCTGTTTTCTCTTCTTTCTCAGTCCTCTTAATATCAGTGGCAGTATTTCCCACTACAATACTCACAATCAAAATGGCCAGAGATATACCCAGTCTCTGGGGAACATAGTACAGGAAAGAAATGAGAAGCCACAGTGTTAAACCTTTCAGCTTGCCCACAGGGTCTAGACTTCCTCTTTTGCAATTTTGGCAAATGAGGCTCATGGGGTTAAATGGTTTCTCCAGAGTTTTACACCTCCTAAAGTGAGAGCTAAGATTTTAATCTAACATGACTCCAGATTTCACATCCTCTTTGCAGTACCAGGATGAGAGGGGGGCTCGAGAAAGTGTCAGAATCGTGTGTACGGCCAGTGCTTGGGTAAAGAAGGGCTTGAAGAAAGGACTTTCTTCTGTTTGACAATGACTTTGTCCCTTCTGCCAGTATAGATTACTTCTGAACCATTCATTTGTAGCCTTTTAGTGAGAGGGTCTTCTACTAATGAGACGTCTCTCTTTTGTCTTTTGCAGCAATTTTGCAGGCAGTCCTCACTGGTGACCTTATGAAGGTAAGCTACCCCACTACCAACATGTTGGGGATCCTTTAAGACGCTTAATTCAAAAGCACACCTCATGGAGTTTTCACAATCCAGTCTTTAACCTACTGTGGAGTAGAAGGAGAAAAGATCCGCTTTTGAGAAGTGAGTGGAGAGAATGAGCTCTCACCACCCTGCTTCCAACAGCAAAGGAGTATGGTAGATTCCCTGGAGTATGGTAGATGCTCTGGAGTATGGTAGATTCCCTGAACTTGCCTTTCGTTACACACACAAAAAGGACTGTATTTTCCCAGGATACAATGCTCATAGTGCCTATAATTCTGCTTTCTAAGACTCACATTTGAGCTGGGTGTGGTGGTGCATGCCTTCCTTTAATCCCAGCATTTGGGAGGCAGAGGAGGTGAATTTCTGAGTTCGAGGCCAGCCTTATCTACAGAGTGAGTTCCAGGACAGCCAGGGCTACACAGAGAAACCCCTGTCTCAAAAAAAACAAAAACAAACAAACATAAAAGCCTCACATTTGAAGGGTTTGAGGGCTTCTTCTTGAGGAGTGTATGGGGATGAATACATATATAAGAAATGCCTGGGAAATATCCAAAAATGCATGTGCCAGCCAGAGCTTGCACCTATTGGTATAGTAGTCTGCCTTCCAACTGGGAAAAGGCCGTCTAGTCCACTTTGGGTATTTCAGCTTGTGGTTATATTTTCTGGTGGATTTAGTTCACAAGGAATTAGATGTCAACATCTAAAGCTAGATTGCCTGATTTCATATTTGTCATTCATTCTATGTGGATGTTTTATACCATTAGTGCATTTTCTTGATGCCTTAATTTCTTTATCCGCAAAATGGGATCACAATATTATTTCTTTCTTGGTTTATCATAGGACTGGAAGTGATCATATGATTAGACTGCCAATACTATTCATGTTGCATAGGAAAGTGCTTAAAATGTTAGCTGGTTTAGTGTTGCTATATAGTACTAACCTGTTTTCTTCTTCTAACAACATAGTTATTAAATTTTTTGCCATAATGTAGTCTGTGGATATTCTAAAAGATCTAGCTATTCTTCAGTTATTTGTGTTAGGGGTCATGACTGCCTACAAGTTTTTATGTACCTAACTCCAATAATGCTGGTATGCTGTACAATGATGGTGGCTGCCTCTGAATGGGGGATGTACATTTCCCATCGTGGACATACAGTACAGTACAATACAGTACCGTACAGTACAGGCCAAGAAACCAAAAGCCATAAAAGGAAGCTGAGAATTACTTATTCTCTTCTCTTTTCTCCATGTTATACTTTTCTTTTTTCCTTTTTCTCTTCTTTCCCCTTCATCTCTACTCGCTTCTCCCTTCTCCTCCCTTCTTTCCATTTAAAAATATATCTGTTCAATAAACCAGAGAGTGCTTGCTCTACACTTTCAGTAAATCACTAACAGAAAGCGGAGAGAGTGAAGATTGCCTCTATATTGGCCAATTACAGTCTCAGTCATAAGATTCTGAACATGCTGCCTGTACAGTGCCACTGTAGTGTCCCAGGGCACTGTTAGCCAGAAGAGAATCCTCATCCCTAAACAGAATTCCTGGGAGTTCATGGTCATTCCCCCTCAGTGGGCTAGCCAGTAGCAGTATACAACTTTGAAAGGACTTACCTTGGATTCTGTGGAAAGCAAGAAAAACTGCTGCCCTTGAACACTTCTAATTCAGTTTGTAATCTGAAGCTCTTTCCATATGCTTTTATTCTAGGTAAACACCTCCCCAGATCCTGGAGTGTATTGTTATTCATTTAAAAATATTTTACAAAGAATTGCTTCAAATGCAAGACAACCCTATATCTAGTTGTTTATCTTGGCACAAGATTGTAATTATATTACAATTATAATTATTCCCTATCTTTTTGAGGAGTGACTCAATAATTCTTTATATACTATGAGATGAGATGCAATCAGTGAAGAACTTACTTTTTCAGTATCTATCTATCTATCTATCTATCTATCTATCATCTATCTATATATGATAGAGATCTATATATCTCTATATCTATATAGAGATATATAGAGATATAGCTTTCATCTCATTTTCTTTTAATTGTGTAGAATGAACAGCCCATATTTAATATTAAGAAGGCTCTGCATGAGAGAGATAAAAAAGGAGTTAGATGGGATAGAGAGGGAGGGAGGGGAATGACACAAGACGGTAGAGGAGACTCCAGGAGCTCCCATATGGTGAGGATACCGATGGGCTGACTTTTAGTCATAGTGTGACCTTCCCAAAAGGCACATTCAGAAAAGCCGATCCCTGCTCCGTCTGGCTACATCCACATTGCCATTCTCTTCGGATCTTCCTACAAAGCAACAGTATTGCTACAAGATGCTGTAGCTGAACACAGAAGATTCTCCTTTGGATTTCTCTGCCTCTCCTTCCTGTCTTTTCCCTCAGAGTTTGGCGATATACATTCCTTTAGCTCCTGTACTTCCAGTTCCTCTAATCAGCTGCTCCTCTTGGTTGAATTTCTAGCTACTTTTCCTTGGCCCTTTCCAGAACTCTGCTTTTTCCCCTGGCACCCTTCTGTTAACCTTATATTGTCTCTCTTTGCAGTCAGCACTTTTGTTCTCCCTATGAAATTTAAAGGCCACTGAGGCTGGTGGCTGAGTCATGTAATTGTTGCTTTTGTGTTAGCTTTTCTTGAGACCTGCTCTGTTAGTAGATTTGTCTTCAAATAATTTATGAGGAACTTCACTCACCAAGGCTCCTCTTATGGTGCCATTCCACAGTTTGGAGAATGGTGACACATTTTCATTTTGTAATATTCCATACTTCACAAACTCGGTCTATATCTTCATTTGTCCAATTTACTCTCTGGTGGCTAAATCCTTGGCCTTTCCTACTGGCTGTTCTCATACGGAAACAATGACACTCACACCATTGTTTTGGTTCTCCTTAATTCATGATAATCTCTAGCCCTCTTGCGTATGCATGGCCTGATTTCTCAGAAGGTATCAAGATGGAACAGGAACTCTCCCTTTGAGTATATGTGCATTAACGTGTGTGTGCACATTTATATGTGCATGAATGCTGTGCACAGGAGAATGAAGCATTTGTGCTCATGACATGTCAGAGAACAACAAAAGACACAGGAAAGGAGCCTAGAGGCTCAGAGCCAGGTTCTTTCTGCTGCAACAAATACTGGACAAACCTCAGAAAATCTTAGTTTTCTTCTGAGAGTAGGGCTCAGGAAAGGGGGGTAGAAAGCCAAGCATTTCTATTTGCTTGAGCTATTTGATGCAGACAGACCCTCTCCAGAGTTACTTGAGACTAACCATCCATGTGAGTGATGGAGGGATGGTACTTCATCCATGTAGCTCTTCTCTGTGTCCTCTGATGCTAAAATATATTGTGGTTTACTAAGTAGCTTTTCTATGTGACCTTGGAGCTTGGGTCCCTGTTCTGGATGCTGCTGATATTCTTTCCCTGTGTGGCTTTCTTTTTCAGCTCATGGAGAGCTATAAGAATGGAGGGAGCTTACTAATTCAGGGACCAGGGCACTGTTCGCTCCTTCACTACGCAGCTAAGACCGGCAATGGGGAGATTGTGAAGTACATCCTTGACCACGGTGAGTAGGCAGGTCTCCAGGGATCACAGGGAAATTCTAGATCACACCGCCTGTACTCAAAGAGGTCTTCCCAACACAACACTCACCCATTGTTTCTCTGACACTCGTTGTTGGCACAGGTAAGCCATCTTAACCAAGCAATTAAAATAAATAATTTTTATATCCAAATTTATAAAGGGGAAGGATTTGGGGAAGAATTCAATTTAAAATGTAAAAGCTTTTTAAAATGTGTTAATTGCTGGATACTGTGGTGAATGTCTTCAATCTCAGCACCCAACAGGCAGTGTCAAGTGGATTACTGTGAGTTTGCGGATAACCTGGTCTTCTTACTGAGTCCTGTGCCAGCCAAGGCTGTATGTTAAGGCACTGTCTCAGACATAAGTAACTAAAATAAAGTTAGATTATTTTTTAAAATTTATATCTTCATTTATTTTTTATTGTATTAATGTTTTTGTCTGAATGTATGCCTATTTAACCATGTTTATGTGTGTGGTCCCTGTGGAGGTCAGAAAAGGGAATCAGATTCCCTGGAACAGGAATTAGAGATGGCTGTCAGCCACTATGTGCATGCTGGGATTTGAACCCTTGTCTTCTGCAAGAGAAGTCAGTACTCTTGACCACTGAGCCATCTCTCCGGCGGTCTCTATTTTAATTAATTTAATTTAATTTAAATTTTAGTTAACAAAGTGAGTCCTGGCATAGTTGTCTTGATTTTGTGGAGCTTTTTATAAATCATTTGAATGCATCTGGGTCATCTATATTTGTGGTTGGTTCTTCTGCAGATCTCTGTGTTTGTCCTACCCAGCTTTTCTAGTTTCTTAGCTTTTGTTGTTCGATTTGCTTTTTGTCTTTTTCCCAACTCACACTTCAATTTCCTGAGAAATGCCTGCTGCTGCCATGTGCCACATGACCAGGCAATCTCATCTCCTAGGATGTAGACTAATTGGCTTTCCAGTTTGGTCTTAGATCATTCCCAAGATGGGGGCTACTGGCTTAGCATCGCCTTCAGAAGCCCTTTGAAAATATAAAGGAACACCACTCAAGTTCTCATGCTTATAATGTGACTAGAAGTGGAGAAGACCAAGGGTGTTGGGTGGAAGGGGTAAGGACTCACTTGGAGATTTTTAAGGGTGAATAAATGAAAGAAACTGTGAATAAATGTTGAGACCCAGGTCCTCAGAAAGCCTAGGTGACCCTCTTGGGTCATTGATGTTGAGCCTGCTTACTTTGCACAGCCACTGTTCTTACCTGCCAAGTCATCTCTCCCACCATTGACACTGCCTCTGCACAGACATATAGAATGTAGACAGTGGGCACATCAATGAGCACTCTTACCTCTTTGCTTCTCCTCTTATGCACCCGGGGACACTTGCATCCTTCCACTTAATCCTTCCCTCATTCATTCATTCTTTCAGTGAGTCTATGTGGAGTACCTAGCAGGAACAGTTTTCTATAGGCTGACACACTCAAATACGCACTCAGAGGAAAATGGATTCAACATTTTCATGCACTAGCAGGCTGGGAACCCCCCCCCCCCCCCCCCCACACACAATAATTAGGTGTACAAATAAATTCGACATAGTTGAATGTGGATGTTTGAGGTCCAACTATGAAGCTACATACAGATAATGCAGATACCATCTATTGAGCTCAAAGAATATGTCAGATGTGTGTACAGAACACAACACGTAATTTAATCTTTGCAAGGACCTTGTAAAGTAGATATTAGAATATCAATCATTTCAGACTTCTCTTCCTACCTTTTTCTCACTATGAAGAGTTTGTCTGAACTCTTGTCTGGAACTATGGTCAGAGCAATGGAAGGAGAGTGTGTGGGTTAGAGCCATGAGTGCTTTCGAATGGCTTTCCCCAGGACACTGGATAGTCCCACTCCCGACTGTCTTAGAAATATGAGCTGTGGTGCTGACTCTGCTGTGGGCTTCATTCCTTCCTCTGTTCTCCTGATAAATCTACCCCTTCAGGGCAAGACTTGCAAATGATATTGTGGCATGATTTCTGCTGAGCACACACACCATGAGCTTGGTCTGTTTTCTGTAGTGATTTCTCCAAGAAGCTGAGGAGGAGCAGAAGAAAATTTTGGAATATTGCACAGGGACAGTAATTAAAGCCACGCTCATCGAGGGGATTTTCCTTTTAAGTCCCGAGTTGCACAAATTTGATTTGATACAGAATCTTTCTACATAGTCCTGGCTAGCCTGGAATTTTCTGGACAGGCTGGCCTTAAATTTGTAGCAATTTTCCTCCTTCTGTCTTCCAAGTGCGGGGATTAGAAGTGTTCTCTTCCACTCCCAGCTAACCTATGCATTTTGAAATTGTAAACTATCTTTGCAGAACCATTCACCACTCTAAAATGATAGAAAGCCCTTTAAAGCCCAGGGTTCTTCAAGTCAGAAGGAGATAAATGGAAGGCATTACCCTGGGCACACTTGGTCCACAGTTCTTAATGAGCTCTCTGCATACTGGCAAAACCTCTAATGACTTAGTGTTGGTGGTAGTACTGGAAAATAACAGAAATGTTTATGCGAAAGAAAATCTCTTGACATGCCTGTGCACATGCATGTGTCAGCTTGACTCTCCAATGGCTTCAGATAATAGAAATCCCACAGTTTTTTTTTCAAAGACCCTTTTACCAGGAGCCCACCATAGATGATTACTTGACACTTTAGAGCCAGTTGAGAAGTCTTTATCCCAACCAGCCGGGGTATTTGGGATCTGAGTGTAACCTCAAGCATTTAGACCAAGTGGCTTTCAAAGGCAAAAACTATATCTTAATATTTTGCTCAGTAGCTGCAGCAGGAGGTTTGTACAAGCAAGCAATTTAACAGATAAGTTAGGTGCGGCATTGTGGCCTCAGGTCCTAGAATGCAGTTCGTTGGGTAATTTTCCAACGGATTCTCTATCAAGGAAATCAAATTCTAGTTAAGTCTGAAATAGGCTAAGCAAGAATACAAGATGGAAGGACCTCAGCACTGTCTTGTCCTGTCACATTCTGACTGTACCCAGCCTTTATTGACCATGGATCTGAGGAACTGCTGGGCTCTCTCAAGGTACCCAAGCCATCTTCTGTGTGGTTCTTTGAGTTAGCCCTCAGTTCACAGTATGCTTCCTGCTTCGAGCTCCACTCTCCTTTGTCCCTTCATTGGATGCTTAGGGAGAGGAGTGTGATCTGCAGTCAGGAGGACACCTTCTGATCCAAATCCCCGGGAGATGAGTTATCTCAAGCACCAGCAATCCCTTTCCTTCAGAGGCTCCTTTAAGATGGCCATAGGCTGTGGGCTCTGAGTGGGCTGTGTGATGTGTTCTGAGAAAGCCATAGGAGGCATCTTTCTTTGGACTTCTCTCAGACATGCAAAACACTGCTTTCTTCTATTGAAAAAAGAAAAAGCAGGAATCTGGGCATTTCAAGGCCTGAAAGCAAATAAGGAGGAGGCTGAGGGAGAACAATTCCAGAGACAGAGCAGAGGCTGTGGATCCAGGGATTCCAGCAGAGACTCTCTCAGTGGTTCCTGCCTTTCAGCTCCTTTCAACCATCATTTTTATTGGCTGCCTCCCCCAGTCCACCCCTCCAGGACTTTTGTGTGCTTTTCTTCTTTTACTACCCAGCATTCTGGTCCTTTGTTTTTATTCTCCATGTGCCCACCCTGCTGCCCCCTGCTGTTTCCCCAGATAGAAACCCCACTCACGTGTTTCCTCTTTGTTTCAATAGGGTATTTTGTTTTCTCTCTTTTTCTGACTTCAGTCTTTCTTTTCTTTTTTTTTTTTAACCACACTCCCAACTCCCCCCCCCCCCCCTTCTGGTCCCAGAGAGAAAGGACTCCCATCCCGCTGAGACAGGATGACAGTGCTGTTAGCATTCCCAGTGCCTGCTCTCTCCACATCTGTGCAGCCTTTGTCCTGTGGCAGGGGAGGATTTGGAATGGTCTGTTGGCAGCATCAGGGAGACTCCTGGGAAATGGAGGTCCTGGGAGGGAGTCTGTGGGGCAATGGAAGAAAGAGCAGAGGGGGACTTGGATGTCTCCTCCTCCGTAGGAGGCAAATTAAAGAATGCGTGTTATAAAAGGCCCACCATATAATGCATATACACTGCAGATGATAAAGTCATGTGAACAGGAATGTGGGGTGGCTGAGTGAGAGTTCACAGATGTAGTGCAGAGTAGCAGGACTTTAGAAAGTTTCAGGTGTGTGTGTGTGTGTGTGTGTGTGTGTGTGTGTGTGTGTGTGTGTATCTGTTACGGCTTGAATATATACAGTGTTCTTCACAGGCTCATGCATTTTTTCACATGTATGACCACGTGGATCCCCAGCTGGTAGTGGTATTTTGAGCAGTTGTGAACCTTAGGAGGCAGAAAGGATAGGTGGGGCTTGATGATGAAAGGCCAGCCAGTGCTCTCTCATAGAGGAATTTCACCTTAGTCCTTCAACAAAGACTTCACACTTATCTTCTGGTAAAGAAAAGAAAAGAAAAGGAAAGGAAAGGAAAGGAAAGGAAAGGAAAGGAAAGGAAAGGAAAGGAAAGGAAAGGAAAGGAAAGGAAAGGAAAGGAAAGGAAAGGAAAGGAAAGGAAAGGAAAGGGCAAACAAAACAAAACAAAAAAGCCAACTAGAAGGGACAAAGCTGGAAGGACTCTCTGTCAGTTACTTTTCTGTTGCTGTGATGAAAACCATGACAAGGCAACTTATAGAAGAACTGGTTATGGGCTTATAGTTGTAGGTTAGAGCCCATCATAGAAGTGAAATGCCGTCCCATGGGCAGACATGGCAGCTGGGGCATGGTGCTGAGAACTCATGTCCTCAACTGCAAGCATGAGGCAGAGAGAACAAACTGAAAGGGGCGGAGGCTTTGTGAACCTCCAAGTCTGCCCTCAGTGATGCACTTTCTCCAGCAAATGCGTAACATCTAAGCCTCCCCAAATAATGTCACTTGGGATATATATATATATATATATATATATATATATATATATATATATATATATATATATCCCAAGTCCAGCTCTCAACCATTGATTAACATTATAAAACTACAATTCTATTTATTTTTTATCATTTTTTTCCTCTGAGACTCAGATTAACAACAAGAACAAAAAGTAGGTGCTGTTTGTAAAATGCATTTTATCTTTCAAAAGAAAGTTGGTGTGAATTTCATGATTATTTTATCTTTTTTGGTGTTTGTTTGTTTGTTTGTTTGTTTGTTTGTTGAGACAGGGTTTCTCTGTATAGCCCTGGCTGTCCTGGAACTCACTTTGTAGACCAGGCTGGCCTCGAACTCAGAAATCTGCCTGCCTCTGCCTCCTGAGTGCTGGGATTAAAGGCTTGCGCCACCACACCTGGCTATTTTTATCTTTTTGGGCCACTCATTCTTCGAGCTGCAGATCAAGACTACTAAATATGTCAGCACAGTGGTAAAGCATAGCTCCCCACAGGTCGGTGCGGGACAAACCAGGTAGAATGAAGGCCTGGATTCCGGTGTTTTTGCCATGGACTCCTCTGCAGATGTTGCCATGTGAAGATAATCCTTTAAGCCAGCCGTGGTTCTCACCCTTCCTAGTGATGCGGCCCTTTAACACAGTTCCTCGCGTTGTGGTGACTCCCAATCCATAAAACTATTTTCATTGTTACTTTATAACTATAATTTTGCTACTGTTAGAAACCTTAATGTAATTATCTGGTATGCAGGATATCTGACACGTGACCCCCCTCAAAGGGGTCAAGACCCATAGGTTGAGAACAACTGTTTTAAGGACTGGCTCTAAAGTTGGCAAGTAAGTGTGCCAGTACTCTTTTTTCCTATCTATCTATCTATCTATCTATCTATCTATCTATCTATCTATCTCTATTTATTTATCTATCCATCCATCCACCCACCCACTTACTTACTTACTTTACATCCGGGTCACAGAACCCTCTTCAGGCCCCTGTTCAGACCCCCATCCTCCCTGCCCTCCTCTACTGAGAAGGGGGAGGCCCCCTTGGGTATCAACCCACCCTGACATATCAAGTCACTGCAAGACTAGGAGTATCCTTTCCCACTGAAGCCAGAGAAGGTGGCCCAGTTGGGGGAATGGGATCAACAGGCAATGCCAGCTCTCTGCTCCCACCTGGAGTGATCTGCCTGCTGCTCTCCCCATACATGCATTGGTGACTTGCTTGCCAGTGTTTTAAATGTTCCTTAATCATCCTACAATCTATGTGGTGGAGGATCACCGATGTTGGGTTAATTGTACCAGTCATTTCAGAGGCATTCCCTAAACACTGAAATGGAATCCCTTCAGATATGTTGTAAGAGAACAGTGCCAGCTTCCAGCATTGGTGGCTTTTTCTTTTACCTCTGCCAGCTACAGGAGATTAAAGGAACAAGAGAGGAACTTTGGCATTGCCCTAATCAGGATGGATAATCATTGTGGGATCACTCAGAGCTACAGTTGTGGTGATTCTGGTCAGCCACTATGAGGAACGAAGTCCTTATTTTCCCCATCTTCATCTTTAGACTGTTAAACTATTGCTGTCTTGGCCAGTTAACATTGTCTGGGGCCCCCTATCAGTACAGAAGTGTAGACCCAGCAAGTCTTGGGACTCACTGTGGCTTTCATGTAGCGAAGAATAAAGGAAAGAGCGCTGCAAGATCTTTGTTGCCTTAGTCACTGTGCAGAGAGCAGCAGTGATGGTAATATAAGAGCTGCCAAGTAAAGCCAATGATGCTCTGTTACTGGAACTCCTCCCTAAATAAATGGCTTCAAGTGCTCTCTGAAGGTGGCAGGAGCTCTTTAGGTGGAACTTGAGGGGCTGTGATCCTCTCATCCTGGTCTTGTCGTGCCTCTCCTGTCAGAAATTGAACAAGCCTAGAGTGTGGGGATCTCCAGAAACGGAGTCACCAAGTGGCTTTCCATTAAGTGAGAGTGAAGTGGCCTTTTTTTTTCAACTTTTATTAGATATTTTCTTCATTTACATTTCAAGTGTTATCCAGAAAGTTCCCTGTATCCTCCCCCCTCCCGGCCCTGCTCCCCTACCCACCCGCTCCCACCCCTTGGCCCCGGCGTTCCCCTGTATTGGGGCATATAAAGTCTGCATAACCAAAGGGCCTCTCTTCCCACTGATGGCCAACTAGGCCACCCTCTTCTATATATGCAGCTAGAGACATGAGCTCAGGGGTACTAGTTAGTTCATGTTATTCTTCCACCTATAGGGTTGAAGACCCCTTCAGCTCCTTTTATGTCACCTCCCTTCACAGATTTTGCAGTGTTTTGACTTAGTATGGCCAGCTGTGGTGTGCCCCAAAGGACTACAGTTGTTACACTAAATTTCATGAAGAGTTTAAGAGGTGCCAGGCTCTTCTATTCAATGTTTAGATTGTTATTGACTCATCAAGATGAAGGGTAAATTAAAGGATCCATAGAGTTATTGATATAACATTTATATAATTTAGAGGCAGATAGAAACAATAAAGTGATTCTTACCTTTCAGAGATTTAGAATAACTCACTTAAGAAAGCGAGACATACATTTTAAAAGAAATACATACCATAAGGTAGAGCTTGTATGCAGCACAGGACTCACAGACGGCTGAGAGTTCATTTGTCAAATGTCTCTTTGGACAACTGTGGAAGAACTTGCCACAATTGGGCTCTGAGGAACATTTTAGTTTTAGGGACATGGTTAGCAGATGAAAGGCTATCATGGAGAGGAAGATTGGGAAACAGGCTTATAGTTGGGGAAAGCCTGAGAAATACACAGTTAGGTAGGCTATTACTATTTTAGCTTAGGCAAAAGTGGAATCTTATCAACATACTAATGACGGGGAGTTCCATGAGGAATGTGATGAACATCATGTAAACATTTGAGAGTAATTAACAGACAGGACATACGGAAGTTTAGTGATGCTGTGTTTCTGCATGGTAGCTGCATTTTATAGGAAGACTCAAGGTGACTTAGCTCTTGGATGATCAGGACAGTTACAGGCATTCTTGACTCTCTCAGCCACCTCCCTGCCAGTAGCAGTCATGGTTAGAAACTTATAACCTCTTCTTCATTTCTTTTTACATTATGCATAATAAATTTCAGTGATAATGCTCTCTACCAAAAATGGCTCACAAATCACAAGGATCATGTGTGCATTTGCTTAGGAGCAGATTCAATATTCAGTCCCAAAGGACGACACAGTGATGAGAAACAAAGCAATAAAAAAGCACAAGACAAAGCTTCAGGAGGTGAATTAGAGTCTCCATGTACAGAGAAACAACTAAACTGCTGGTGTTAAAACAGTTTGGTAAAAGTCGTGTCAAATAATGGAATTATCAATCTCAACTTGCCTTGGATGGTTTTGATAATGGCTGATAACTTATCTTACTTAAATATGACAAATAGAACTCATACATAAAGAGTAGATGCCATATAGGTAGAGATTGATAGCAGCTCAGAGGAGGTTCTGTGGAAGACATGTATCTAACTGATACCTTCAGCATAAACAGGGTGAGGGATTTCAAAGAAGGAGGTAGTGGTCAGACAATAGAATGATGAAGATCCCAAACTGTGTTTGCAGAAGAAGTGAATTGATTGCTAACCAGACATTGAGAAAGAAAAAAAGGCCAACACATTTATACATTTCCAATCTAAAACGTGGAGGACATGTCATGCAGTGGTCCATCCATAACCACCTGAGATGTATATGCATCACAGTTCTATTTTGAAAATGGAAATGTTCAAAAAGAAGACTTTTATCCTACTTCCAAAATATAGCAACTAGGTGTGTGTGTGTGTGTGTGTGTGTGTGTGTGTGTGTGTGTGTGTTCACTTTTCTCATTACACTAATGGAAGCCCTTTCCTTGTAGCTGGAGAGTGAAAGAGACCGAAGAGCCCACTTGGTTGCCCTTTTCCGACTACCAAGATGATTAGGTTTCAGTTATTCTTTTCCAATTAATTTCATTTCTTGAATTTCACCTTGTGTGCATGTTTGTGTGCCTGTGCGCCTGTGTTGTGTGTGTGTGTGTGTGTGTGTGTGTGTGTGTGTGTGTGATGTGCATGGTGGATCCACACATATACATGTGGGTGCATCCGCTCGTGAGGATGTCAGGAGAGGATTTCAGGTGTCTTCCTCTACAACTCTCTGTATCACTTCCTTGAGACACTAAACTTGGCTAGGCTGGCCAGCCACCAAGGTCCTGGGTTCTACTTTGCAATCCCTACCATCGCTGTAGTCACAAGCACACAGGGCCATACCCAGGTCCATAAACATTTTCTTAAATTTTCATGCTGGAGATTTGAACTCAGATCCTCTTGTTTTCATAGCAGGTTTTCTTACACACTGAGCCATCTCTCCAGTCCTCATGGAAAGAGTCTTGATAAACAAGACCTCAACATCCTTTTGCTCTCCAATTTTGTGCCTATTGACTGGTGTGGTTTGGGAAACGGGTGATAATCTGCTTACTCTTGCTTTGCCCTACAGTTAACCTCAGCACCAAATTTACTTTTTCAGTTCACCTTTCCTGGTCATGTAAATTATTCACATGCATATTTTCTGCCAATGTTTAATTTTGGGATTATTTTTGACATCTCATTTTTTTATTGTTTAGGACCTGCAGAATTACTGGATATGGCAGACAGTGAAACGTGAGTGTTGCCTTTCCTTATATAATCTAAACAGTTGTATTCAAAGCATGTCTAGTCCATGAGGCATATCAGATAGTTTTAATTTCACTGATTAAAATCCCACTCTAAACTGTTTAAATGGCTGTACAGAGGCAACCTGCACAAAATACAACAAACCTAATAATTTCTCTCTTTCTTTCTTTCTTTCTTTCTTTCTTACTTACTTTCTTTCTTTTTTTTTTTTTTTTTTT